>BQNB010065998.1:0-34732 GCA_026074375.1 Tanacetum coccineum | reverse complement strand
TATTATCTTGTGTTATTGATCTGAGAAGTAACACGTCCCGGACCCTTATTCCGCTGCGACCCAATTTGGGGGTGTTACAAGGTACGATAGTGTGATGGTGGTGGAAGACATTGAATGAAAGATGAAGAAGAGATTGAATTATTAAGTTCAATGGGTGGAAAATGTTAAAATATAAAGTATAAGGGCTAAATATAACATTAAAAAAAAACTATAAAACTTTATTAAAATCATGCCACGTCAGCTTGTTTGTTAATTATGGCTACAATAGGAAGATTAGCAAAGTGTAGGCATTCTATAGAAAAATTAAAAGTTCATAGCTTACAAAAGGAAAACGTGACAAGTTCGATGCTTTTTTAGACCATTTGCCCTTTAAGGTTTTATAAACATCTAAATTAGTCAACTTACTTCAATAACTTGATATAAACATTCGACATATATATAAAGCTTAGAGATTAGAAACATCTAAATATATAATACGCTTATATAAGTTCAAAGCGACTGAATATTGTCAAATCAGAAATCCCACATCGACCAGAGGAGGAAGTTATGACTAGTTTATATATTGCCGCTAAACGGCTATATTTAAATGGCCCTTGCATAAGGATGACAAGCACAAATCGAGAAATGGTCCAAAGTTTTTTTGCACCAATTTTCTTGCTTCACAAGAACTCATAGCTTATTTGATGGGCTAATGAGTTTATTGAGAAATTTTATAAGTTTATAAGCTCATTTGTAATGGCTTATAAGCACAAGGTCGATATGCTTTTAAGCCATTTAAAATGACCTTGTACGCTTATCAGATTTCCAATAAGCTCATAAGCCCGTTAAATAAGCTAAAACATACCACCTTGAGTGAGCAATTGCCAAGTGTATCACAAATAATGCGTCACGCAAATCGTCGAATGCAACCTATTTAATTTAAGGTCGTATAAGTACTAATCACATTGAGTAATCTCTACCATGCATAAGTCTATTTAGCTAATCACCATCTAATTGTTTGAGTGAAAACATATTTATAATTGTAAAACATTTATAAATATCTGAATAATGTAATTATAGTTATTCCTGGTAGGGTATTAGTTACTCCTGGTAGTGTTGTAGTTACTCCTGGTAGTTATAGTTATTACTACTGGTAGTATATTAGTTACTCCTGGTAGTTATAGTTACTCCTGGTAGTTATAGTTTATTTTCTAAGTCTGACCCGACTATAATGACCCACTAAATCACATTTTCATGACTCGGGTTCTAAAGAGAATTTATGCGAAACGATATTTTGAACAACTTTCCAGTTCTGTCCGAGACCCGAAACTCGACCGAAATGGGCGAAAAAGCACTCGCATCAGATCTGATGCAGTGTATTAATTACCAAAAAGCCAGATTTTGCCCCCGCCTTACGACCCGTTATCACTCGCTTTTAGACTTAAAGAACCTCGCGGGGAAGTAAAACGACCTTCCGAACGACTTTCATGTTTCGGCCGAAGGCCGAAACGGACTCGAAAGTGCCGCAAATACCATCTTAAAATCCTGACAGAAACCACTAACTTAACAAATGCTGGATTTTTATACCTCGAATATATACCTCGTTTTCGCTCTAACTTTTTCGTTATAAATCCGTTTGACAAGTTTCTTACCTTTTCGGAATCGTCGTGAATCATACTACTTTATAAAAATATAAAATAATGTGTTATATATACGAATTTTGGACAGAATCTTTGAGTGACCTTGTTGAATCCATTTTTAACCTTGCTTTTATACCTTACTACTTTTGTAGTTAATCATTTTTACACCAACTTAATATGGTACAATACTTTCTCATCCCTTTTAACATGATATTAGCAATATCTCAACATATATAATAGTGTGCAAAATGATCATTACAAGTAAAAACTCCATTTACATGTTAAAAATCCTACATGGTGATTCAAGCTACAATAGAACTAACATATGCATAAAATGAATATTGAAAGAACATAAAGGGTTCTAGATGACCTTATGGTGTATGATGATGATGATCAATGTAATCTAAACCCTTGTTTAGATAAAAATCCAAAGCTTGCACAATGAAAACCCTAGTTTTCCTAGTGAAACCCTAGCTTCCTTTTACTTGATAATCACTTGAATATGGTTAGCCAATGCTTGGGATCACCTTAGAATATCTTAGGATGGATGTGTGTAGGAGTGTATGGGTTGTATAAAATTTAGTATGGATTTGGTTGGGGCTTGGTGGTATGCCGTAGCATATAGAGATGTAGAGGGGAGGGTTTTTGTTGATTTTCTTGCTAAGTGTTCATGTGTATGTGTATCTTTCTAGTTACTTGCACCTTATATGTGAAGTCTTGGTCAAAATTTACCAATAGTGTTCAACAAAACACCTAGAGGGTTTTAGGGATTCTTGTTTTCATGTCTTGAGTCAAAGGAACATGGTATGGCCATGTTTAATGGAGATAGGATGTACAAAGACTACTTGGAAGAATTTTTCTTATATTTCTTTGTATACATAGCTATAAATTCGGCATATGTATGATACATATGATATATTTTTATAACTTTTATGTATTGGGTATAAATGTGGGTATTTGTTGAAGCGTAGAATTATTTTTGTGGTTCCGGGTATGCCTAAACTTACTTTATCGCAAAACGTAATAATTTTACGTATCCAATAAAAATAAAATATAAAAAGTTGATTATTACTTTCGTAAAAATAATATATTGCTTGTTTGACGAAACTTTGATTCGTTTGGTGTCTGTTTACGCTAATTGTTGACTTTTAGTTTACGCGATTTAACTATATATAATAAGAATTAAAAGTAAACGCGTACTAAAAAAAATAATTAGTAAAATATATGACGTCGTAAATGACCTAAAAATACGGAATGTTACTGTCTCCTCCGGTTAGAAGAGCCTTATCCTCAAGGCTCAGGTTGCGGCACTTGAGGAAAGTACGGGTTCGGATAAAAGATTCGGATATTTCTTCCGGAAGTGGTCTTCATGAAGAGGTGTAGGTTTTATGGTGACTACTCCCAGCATGACATGGTTCTTCCTGAATGCATAGGTAATCAGTCTATGCACCAAATATACATAGGTGATTATGCTATGTATATTTGAGGGCCAACGATGCAATGCTCATTTTCGTCAAAATAGTGTAATGTATGAAATGTTTCCAATATTTTTATAACAAGATGAAATAGTTAATAAAGTAAACGTGAAGTAGCTCATAGGGTGACAACAAAATGGTAGCAAAATGATTTATGGGTTGACATCGAGATTGTTTGTAAAGCGATAGGTCATAACAAGTATAAAGAATATCCGAACGAACGCAGAAGCAGTCAAAGAAAATGAACGTAAAGAATTATTCAATCAACAAAATGAACGTAAAAAGTCGTGTTCTAAAGGTAGGTTCTCCAAGGTGACACGTATGAGGTGACAAGTTAATTGACGTACTCCCATCAACTGGAAGACTTCAAAACGACGGATTACTAAACAAAATATGCGATTCAAAAGCATAAGAAGAGTGTTCCAATTCGGAGTCGAATGGTAAAGTAACTAGTATTGGTGTTCGAGAGAGTAAATGAGAAATCAGAAAGTACGCGAAAAATCAGAGTGATCAATATTTATATAACAGACCGATATAAGGTAAATAGTAAGACGTCATATGATAGATGTAAGAGAACGAAATCATAGTCTAGTATTAAATACTCATTATCTATGTAATAGTAGTAGGGATGCAAAAGAGAGCATATAAGTTACCTGGGAGCAAGCAAGCGCGGATATCGGATAAAACAAGGAAAGACTCTATATTTTGAAAAACATGGTCATAGTCTAGGTTTTGAAAACGACCTAGTTCTCTATGACTTCAGCTCTGATACCATCTGTCACACCCCCAAAATCGGACGGCAGCGGAATAGTAACATTGGGGTGCGACTTCAGGGCACAAAACACAAGTCACGGAAAACGACCTCAAAAGAGACGTTTTATAAAATGTCACATTCAATTTAGTAAAAATGTCAGAGTTACACAGGTTCCATTTATAATGTATTAGAAAAGGTCGCAGCGGAAAGGTAACAATGGGGTGCTACGTCAAAGTACAAAAATCAAGATATAGAAAACGACCTTAAATGGACGTTAAAAATAAGATTCATTCAATGTCATTACAAAAGATCAGAGTTTTCACGTTAGGTCCCATAGTTTTGATAAAAAGACATTAAGATTTTATAAGACAAAAGTTTCATTGAATTTAAGAAATCAGAATCCCTCTAATAGATATCCGTCACGGCTCCCATCCAAGCTTATGCCTCAGCACCTGAGATTAAAACATGCTAAAACGTCAACAAAATTGTTGAGTGAATTCATAGGTTTATCAGGAAATAGCGTGGACCACAAGATTTAAGTAATAGTAGACTATGAAACACATTCAATAGTCTAAAACATGTATTATTGCCCTAAGCTCATGACACCGAACCTTAACGTAATAAACTGTAATCAAACCAGTACTCGAGGTTTGTGCCCCAACATGGATACAGATGTTACAAAAACATCCTACGAATTTTCTCAATACAGATGCTGCCAAACATCCTACGAATTTTCTTCGAATGTTAAATGCGTCAATGGTCAACTAGAAACCACAGCCTAGACGAGGATGGTCAGTCCCGATAGATCTATCCATAACACTAGCGTATACCCAGCAGGTAATTAACGGTTCATGATAAAAGGGGACTTAAATGGCAATAATTTTTTGTTGTTAATATAAATAATTTAAAGGATTTGTCAATAACTAGTTATATCATATATTTGGATATCCAAGATTGGCGTTGACGGTTTTATGTTAGACCTATTATTTTACTTAGGTTTTTCAATTCAGATATCCGAAATTTTGGATAAAAGTTTTTAATTCAGATATCCGAAATTTCGGATATCCAAAATTTCGGATATCCAAAATCTCGGATATCCAAATTTTTGGTTTTATGTTAGACCCATTATGAGGCGGTTTGGTTTTTTCGGTTTGGGTTTTCATATAGAACCTAAAATTAAACCAAAACTTTCGGTTTTAAAAACCAAAATTGTACCATCGGTTTTAGAATTTGTTTGATTTTCTTAGGACGGTTTCTCGGTTCTCTTGCTCTCCCATAGTTTTAATGGTAAATAAAATTTTTTTGTTATCATATTAGTGGATTAAGTAATATTTACGTGACATAAAATTTTGTGACCAAGTTCATTTTGAAAAAAAGGAATTTTTATAAAAAATTACATTACGTGACCAACATCCATTGGGTTCCCGTGAACCCCCAAAAACCCCCTAGGTCTGCCCCTGTTCCTAATTACGCATCTAATATATAGAGGTTGATAATTAGTATGATCTTATTTTATTAATTATATATTACGTCAATTTTTTAGAACTTCATGCATGCATGCTTTCTTAATCCAATTAATCGATGAAGATTTTCCCTTAATTGTATGTATACCTCGTAGCTATATGTGAATGAATGTGAAAGTTAAATGAATACTAGAGATAAATAACGAGACAAGATTATTCCCATCACATTGTACTTTAATATGTTTAATAAATAATGAATGTCCTATTAATACAAATATTCGCGTAAAAACGATATTTAGATTTATTGATCTTTAAGTTTTGATAATAACAAATATAATGTCATACTACGTAAAAGTTTAAGTAAACAAGTTATTTAGTCGTACTTTTACTTATCGACGACAAATCACTTAAGGTATGAATATGGTTTGGAGGAAAATGGCTCATAAGAAGAAGCTTTGATTGCTTTTTTCCTTCTTCTGATTAAGGTTCTTGATTTTTTAAACAATATATAATTATTTAAACTCAACAACCCACATGTTTCATTCAATTCATATCATAATTAAATATACAAGAAAATAATATAAGGATCATCAAATGTAACTATATATGATCTAGCTGCAAGCTTATAACTATAGGTTGTAAGCTCATAGCTTAGTAAGTAAGCAAGAGTGTTTTATATTTTGTAGGATATCGGATATCATAACACAAGGAAAAGAATAGGGGTTGGTCGATTATAGAGAGAGAAAGGAGAGGATTTCTAGTGAGAGAAAAACCTTATGTGTGTAATTGATAAAATGAACAACCAACACCTTCCCCATGTGTGGAGAGGGTTTAAATAAGTCTTACACGCCCCATAAAATGGGCTATGGTGTGGGCTTACAGTGGGTAAAAACCCGGCCCAATACCATAAGTTATACGATTACTGTTCTAACTATGAGCTATGCTAAATATGAAATACATAGGGTGACCGAGTATTTTTATTAATCCTAACAATCTCCCCCTAAGGGAGGTCACCTCAGAAAATACAATTTGAATCCTAGCATTCTATGAGTTGATCTTTGACCCTAGCTCGTAGTCTTTGATTCTTCAAGTGCTATCTTTGTACGACAAGTAGTGATCTTAGAGCATAATTCCTTTGACTTGTCTTTGATAGTGATCCTTGAGCATTCTTTTAGATCATCAGCCACAGTAAATCTCTTAATCATTCTTGTTGTGAAATATTGCTTCCATGATGTTGTGACCTTCGGACTGGCATGCTTACACTTTTCTGGATCATGATAGCAAGCGTCAGAGTTGCAGAAGCTGTGTTGTAGGTCTTTCAGCTATCATGAGGTCTTTGATTAGGAATATTAAGTCTGAGCATGAGGTTGTGAATTAACATATCTCTGGCTAGCAGCTGCAACCGTCAGGATTCCTGCAAATGTACGTTTGTAATAAACAAACGGAAGTGTCTTTGTTCACTTTCGTTGAATAAGGTTGCAAGAACCACGGTTCCTCGTTGATCAGTATAAATACTGCCTGTGATCAGGTAAAATTCCTAAGAATCTCCTTGACAGGGTTTCGCAGTTGTACTAGCCCCTCAATACCGGAGTATCTCAAAGTAGACAATGCGGTATGAGTGAATTAGTAAGTTATAAACTCACTAATTGAAGAGAAAAAATGGATTTGAAAATCAATCGCCGTGTCACTCATGAAATAGTTTTTGTGACACTTTGAGAGTTTTAATCATAAATCATAATTTTCCATCCAATGTCAATTCACTTCCTGGAATAAGTTTGATTCATAAAGAATCGCACCATCGTTGCTTTCCAGTTGTCACAAGTTTAATCCATAATGGATCTTACATGTCACCTACCGTAGAGCTTGTTTGATATTGGCTCTAGTAGGATTTCCATCGTCATTATGAAAAACTTGCGTATCACTCGGATGTTCTGGCAACACCATAAGGATAATACGTAGGACTCTTAAGATATTACTTGTTTTCACAGTATGTGAAGAACAAGTATAAGTTGGATTAGTGTCCTAGTGAGATTTGTGGATGATCTCATGGCTCTAGACTCAATAGTGCATTTTGATTTTAGAAGTCGGAGGCTGGAGCAGACTGACACCTTTTCAATACCAACTAACTCGGAGTGAGAAAGTCGATAGTAATGAGTGAATCTCCGTGAGAATGAAACAAGAGTATTTTGAGAAACCTTGAGTGGCTAGGGAGGGTTGTGCAGCGTATCACTAGGTCCATGATACTTGTCTTCAATGCAAAAATCAATTACGTGATTCTAACAACATGTGTATTGACCCGGTTTCTGCCTAATGTGTAAGGAGGGTTGCTTTCTTTACACCCTTTATCTTAACATTTCTTTTTCATTCTTCAACCCCTTCAGTACTTACCGAGACTTCATTACTAGTGCCTTGTTGGGTTTATTCTAGTACTAGCTCCATCTCAGTCAGCATTATTCGCCTTTTTTCTCACTTTACTCCTTTTTTTGCATCATACCTAAGGACTTCTACACTAACTAGTGGATTGTCCCTGGGTAGATCCCTCCAGCTCTGACGGGATCATGGGAACATGTACCTAACCATACCATCCTTATAACCTCGATAAAGTAAGCGCATGTCAGTCTTTTGGTACTATTCTCTTCGCCTTAAAACCAATTAAAAATCAACCAAGGTACCTGTGATATAGATATTAAAGCTATTGTACCTCGATTGTTTTGATTATTTAGAAACGCTCCCCCTCAACAAGTGCGTCGATTTTCGAAATTGTTTGGCACATGAAAGGAGGAGTACCTGTTTGAGTCTTAATAAATCACATTTTTATCAGATTTAATATTTAAATCACATTCTCTCCCCTGATCAAAAATTTCAAACTCTTTGAGATTTAGGATCTTAATTGATTTAAATATGTTAGAAAATTTGGGAGAAAATGTGGTCTGATTAAATACAAGCCGATATTGGAACATCTTAATGCTCCCTCTCAATTTATGAGGGATTCTGTTAGTGTCAGTTATGATGAGTTTATAAATGATTTGGAGTTTAACGAGAAACTCATGAAAAATTCATAAACTGACACATAACACTGATTACCACACTACTTATTGATGTACAAGATTATGTATGAGACAAGACCTGAAATGTTCATACCGAAAGTGGCACAATCATTTTGTCCATGTTAGCAATCTGTAGTCCGTCTCGATACTCTCCAGATGGAAGTTGTCTTAGCTTCCCCCGAACCATCAATCCTTTCTTGAGTAGATACAAATATTTCTTACAAGCCGCATTAAGAAGACTTGATGTATAAAGCCCAAATATTCGAAGTACACAAATAATTCGAAACCATAACATCAAAGTCAATTAAGTCCCTGATGAGCGTATTTCTCCTTACAAGATAGTGATGATATAAATTGAAACACCAAGGTTAGCTAAGTCTCGAATGTCACAATTATACCTCTAAATAGCCGAAATGATAATACCTAAGTCAACTAAGTCTCGGATGTAAACATTTCTTCCTGCAGGATAATGACTATCTAAAGGTATCATCATACCTATGTGTACCTCTTTTATCAAATATTTCTACTTTTTTTAATAATATGCTTAGAGGTTGATCGTTTAAGGGAGCATTACTTGAATCATAAACACTTCAAGGCTTTTAAAACTATGTGATTATATCCAAACATTCTTAAGTCTTTTAGCAAACTATGAGGTGTTGGAAAAATTGGTCGTATGTAGTTTAAAGCCTGAATTCACTAAGTCTCAAGTTACAAATAAGTCCATAAAGTAAAGCCCAAATGATATCTAAAGCCCTTGTAGTTAATATAAATTAACTCCCCTTGAGATTGTGATCCGTCATTATCAGAAACTTTATCCATTTATATTGTGACTTATCTTGAAAGACCGTTTTAAAAGATTATTTGATGACACTTTCTCCCCCTCAACTAATGACCCGTTTTTTATTTAAAGAGTTGTAGTCGTTGTTTGAGTGGTCTAATTGCCATTTAAAAAATCTTTTTGGGATTACTAAAAACACTGATTCATTATAGAGAAAGCTTTTTACCACCATGGTTAACACATTTTTTTTTGAAGAATCATAGAAGAAAAAATATTTAGTTAAAAAGAAGACTTCTCCTCTTTATCAAGAAATAATGCACTGAAACGTACATTAGATCGAGGGTGTACGAATATGAAGTAATCCATGCCCGGGAGAACTTAATCACTCGTTGTCAGGAACAACCGTCTTTTTGGTGACATGCTTTCCTCATTTTGAAAAACGGGTTGCAGTCTGAAATAACTGCAAGCCATAAAGATATGTTTTGAAAAGATTGAACTTCCGTTCGAGCTTCATTTAAAGATTCGTGTCATTATTGAATGACATGTTTAGGTTCGTAAATGTTATCGATAAACGGAAGACATGTCTTGAAAACTATTTTTGGTATTTTTAATTTTCTGATTTTTATGGTTTTTGTAGGTTATATATTTTTGTATTTTGTTTTTGGTTTTAGATATGTACATATTTACATAGGATACATGAAGCAAATCCAATACTCATCCTCGTCGTCCTGAAGACGTTTGAGTGTCTCGGGCTTCATACACTTCATGCTAAGCCGTGGGAGAATGAATTCGAATAGCTCTCTGGGTAATGCCTTAGTAAAGATGTCCGCCAGTTGATACTATGTCCTCACGAAATACAGCTCAACCACTCCATTTTCTACTCGTTCTCTAATGAAATGATGTCGGATGTCGATGTGTTTAGACCGAGAGTGCTGGACATTGTTGCAGCAGAGAGACATGGCACTTTTGTTGTCACAATACAGAGGTACATGATTATATGCAAAGCCATAATCTGACAACTAAGACCTCATCCACAGAATTTGTGCACAACATCCAGACATAACAATGTATTAAGCCTCTGTTGAAGAGATATATGTGCTAGTTTGCTTATTGGATGACCAGCTCACTAACTTATCACCAAGGAACTAAGCACTTCCAGATGTGCTTCTTCGTGTGTCTTGACAACCTGCATGATCTGCATCACGCCCGTAGTGCCTGCTTCAAGCCGTAAAGTGCTTTCTTTAGACGATAGACGTGATTCGAACGATCTGGGTCAATGACGCCCTCTGGTTGGCTGGCATAGACTTCTTCTTTAAGCTCGCCATTTAAAAATGCAGTCTTCACATCCATTTGATAGACCGTTATGTTTTTGCTGGCAGCATTGGCAATGAAGATTCTGATAGCTTCAAGTCTGGCAACCGAGGCGAAGGATTCCTCAAAATCAATACCCTCCTCTTGACGATATCCTTTAGCCACTAATCGTGCCTTGTTTTTTTAACACATTACCATACTCGTCAAGTTTCACCTTGTATATCCACTTGAGAGCAATAATCATGGCACAATCCGGAGGTGGTACTAATTCCCATACTTGCAATCGATCAAATTCATGGATTTCATCTTGCATGGCCTCAAACCAACAATCTTCAGGGACAACAGATTTAAAGTTTTTCGGTTCGACTTTTGACAGTACAGAATTGTAGAAGCACCACAAGGCATCGGTAGCAAGCTGTTTACGGGTGGATACATGTCGAGAAGGGTTCCCAATAATATTATCAATCGGATGAGAGTCGGTCCATTTTCGGAGATGTTCATGAGGTTGAGTGGATTGGGTGGATTCAGCTATCGTAAAGTCCCTGGATGATGATGCTTCAGAGCTCGGGTCTGGAGCAAAAGTGTTAACGAAGGGTTTGTTATCAGCTGGAGCAAAAGGATTTACTTCAAAAGAATTCTCAGCTGCAACACCATGGTGTACAGAAGAAGATTGATGATCCGAAGATGATGGTGAATGACTGCCCGAGGGTGCATCTTGATCAACGAAGATGGATACCGATGGATCGATTGGATTGACCGGAACTTGAGTTGCAGGAGCAGGAGGTACCGGTCGATCAACAGTGTGTGGCTCAAAATAGTCATCAAACATCGGCTGGAACAAAATCTCTAATTCTTTGTTGGTAGGAGGTACATAAGGTGCTGCAGGAGGAGGATTGGGTACGAGCCCTGAACTGATAGGTCCAGGCGTCAAAAGGTTAGGTGCGGGTCCTGGACTGGAGTGCACAGGAGCCGTTTGCCCAGTCAGCTCATCGAATGTAACGTGAATGGTTTCCATGATTTGGCGGGTTCGTTTGTTGTAGATTCGGTAACCCTTCCTGTTTGGTGCGTAACCAACAAAGAACCCAATGTCTGCTTTAGCCTTCAATTTGCCAAGATCTTCACTATCGTTAGTTGGGTAGCATAGCGCACCAAAGATACGAAGAAAAAAAGATTCAGTTTCTTGTCATACACAAGTTCATATGGGGTTTTGTTGTGAAGAGTATGTATTAGGGATTAATTTTGGGCGTAACAGGCAGTAGCAATAGGGTCCTGCCCAAAGAAACATTAGAGCCTCAGAGAAGATCAGCATAGTCCGAACAGCTTCCACATGAGTGCGGTTCCGTCGTTCGACAACGTCGTTCTACTGAGGAGTTCTCAAAACAGTTTTCTCGTGAGTAATGTCGACACTTTCATAGTAAGCAGTTAAGTCTTTATTGACAAATTTTGTGCCATTATCAGTGCAAACATTTCAGAACGTCTTGTTGAGACCGACATGTAGTTGTTTTAGCAGTTTGACAACAAACTATGGAGTCTCGTCCTTTGATCTCAAAAACTTTACCCATGTAAACTTTGAATAGTCGTCAACTATTACAAGAATATATTTCTTCCCATTAATACTCTACACTCTCATCGGTCCACATAAATCCATATGAAGGATGTGTAGAACTTCCATAATGGTGTTAACCGTTTTGGGTTTATGGGTTGCTTTCATGCTCTTTCCAAGTTGACATGCGGAACACAAATGATCCTTTTTAAACTTCAACCTAGGTAAGCCTCGAACAAGATCTTTACGAGCAAGATCATTTAAGGTACCGAAGTTTAAGTGATTCAAACGGCGATGCCATAACCAGGATTTGTTCTTTGAGGCTTTAGACAGTAAGCAAATGGGAGAGGACCTCATCATGTCTTCAACAGATATGGTGTATAAGTCCGTGCCACGACTGCCTTTAATAAGATCGACACCATCTAAATCTCTGACGAAACATGTGTGTTTTCTGAAGGCAACTTCAAGATCGGAGTCGCAAAATTGACCGACAGAGAAAAGATTGTGACCAAGTCCTTCCACATAGTATACCATGGAGATCACACTGTCACCAATTACATAATATTCATAACCAATAATTGCACCAAAATGATCGTTTCTGAATCTGACAGTCCCGATAAACTTTTTCACGAAATTCCTGAGCCGTGAGCGATCTCCAGTCATATGTTTTGAGCAGCCTGAGTCTAAATACCAAAGGACGATATGTACGACCTGCATTTGAACAAAGACGACAATGGAGAGTTTGAAAAATTAGACCCCCAATTGCAGTTGGGGTCCTGTTGGTTAGAGCAAACAAGATGATATTCCACAGGAGTGTTATTTCCTTGTGGGTCAGCGGGCATGGTACCACGATTAAGAGCAGTAGGCCTAACTAAAGGGCACTGTCCTCCTAACAGGATTAGTCTACCAGTGGGCTTCCATTGTTTTACAGGCACTACTTTAGGTTTAGTATTCCTAGTTAAAGGGCACTGTGCACCTAAAGGGAATATTCTACCAGTAGGCTTCCAATGATATCCCACGGTGGTGAATACTTTGCCTGTGGGCTTCCATGTTTGTTTAACCTGTTTGACTCTCCAAATTTTTCTGACTAGGGGTGGTTTGGAAGACTTCGAGGAATTTTCAACACATTTATCCTGATTAAAGGAAATAATGCATTCATTACATGTCTTGCAAAGTGAATTAGAATTCGTATTAAATACAGTACGCCTAACGCTAGTACTTGAATCAACACGATTCTTTTTGCTCAGTTTAGACTTATTTTTCCTATGGTGGTCTTCTACTTTCTTCTCGGGCACACTGTTAGCTGGCAAGGTCTTATCATTCATTTTGTTGCTCTTAGACTAAGACCTTCTAGCTTTAGTGGCATTGCTTACTCATGTAGAATGAATAATATGAACATTAGTCTTTTGAACTGTTGGGTGCTTAACATGGTTTGTTGCGTTGTTGCCTGATGTTTCTAATGGGTCAGCAAAGGTTACGTGCTTTTTCCTGGTAAAAGGTGTAGTAGCGATAAATTTATCACGTTTGTTATCCGCTTTAGGACATGAGGCGTTTGCATATTCTAATAATTCCTAAGAGTGTTTAGTGTAAACACATGCATACTCTAAACTGTTATCAGAAGGTCGGTTACTTCTAGCCTCTTCGACTGTCTCATGAAGTGTATCTAAAGTATCCTTAAGGTGGTAGAGATAACCATTATGAACACTCCTATTGTTTCTCAGAGGTTGAGGAAGAGGGTCGACATCAATCGCATGCTTTTTAAAAACAAAAACCTTTGGTGTTGCAACATTGCTAGTGACGCATGGCAGCTTCCCCTTGAGTTGAGTCTTTAGATTCTCAATTTTGATTTGTAAAGAAGTTGTCTTTTCAATGGTTTTAACACGCGTTATGGCTCTGATACCAATCTGTCACACCCCGCCAAGGCGGAAACGCGAGGCGTAAACAAGAATGGATATCATCACAACACATGGTGTCTATATAGAGAATACTAAAATGAAAACTAAAGTAAAGCAAAGACACAAAGTGTCATAACAATACCCAAAACCTAATGGTGTCTTTATTAATGAGAAAGAGGTCTCGTCAATAAATGACATGCAAAACATAATCCAAACAATTCATGCAAACGCATTTATTCAAACAGAAAGCATAAAGAAACTCCAAGCATCCTACGGTCTCTTCTAGCCACTTCGCTCTATCTTAGCACCATTAAGCTCACCTGAAAATGATGCTTAAAACGTCAACATAAAGTTGAGCGAGAATCATAGGTTTACGACATACAACAATATCCCAAAATAAACTTTCAATTAGCTGCTGCAATTACCAAAACAATTCATGACACCAATTAACCACAACGGGACGGAACGTGCCCACGATCCACAATCATACCAAATTCATATGTGCGCTACATGGCCTCATATTAGCTCACGCAGTCTTATCACCGCCAAACCTCATTTTGCATATTGGGATCCACAATACCAAACATATCATATCATAACGCAACGGGACGGAACGTGCCCACGATCCAATACACATAACTACAACAAGCTTAAAAACATTTTAACACGACAACAAGCATCATTCTCACCCCAAAATAACATGAGAAAAAGGGGCTATGAAACTCACATTTGCTTAGCTTTCCAAAAGATTCCAACAAAAACTTCACAAACAACTAGGACAAATCTAAACAACAAAATAACTCGTGTTACACGCTACTAAGCCAAAAGCTTATTGCACATGTAACAATCATATGATGGATGTCTAAGGTGTTTAGTTACCCTCATAGGTCACCCCGACACCATGCCCGACATTAACCAATTCGTTTACACATTATTTCAAAGACTTACAATTTACCCGAAAATGCATAATTTTGACCTCACTTTACCATTTTCTAAATCATACCTTCTAAGCTTCATAAATTCTACCAAAAATCACAGGTTAAATACCATGAGTCTAATAACTCCATGATTTTTTCACTAATTTATTTCTCTTCTTAAGTGCCTCAAATAAAATCAAACTTTTAACTACTTAGTTTCGGATCTGATTGCACACTAAAAAGTTTGGACCTAAAAACCATACTTAGACTCCAAATCAGAAGCTCTCCTTAAGGGGATTTTTAATAGACACACAGAACTAAACTACTGTAGGTTGGATAATTCTAATTCTAATTTTAAGTGGGGGTTTTACACCTCGTAATCTGACCTAAATCTGACCCGTATTTACTATTTTGACAACTTTTCTTGCAACCAACGTTTGACTGACTTCCCGAACTCAAAACCCTTCGAGGTTCGATGTTCTTGAAACTAGACTCTCTGAGCTACATGATAGGCACCGGAAACTTGACAAAAGCTATTACCATCATCGAGGTAACAGCCGAACAACACAGCCCTAAATTCTGCCCTAAACGAAATCAAATTCTAACGCGATCTAAACCCTAACGAATACACCCATATGATCCTAATTAAACCCTAATCATTATAACAAGTTTATTATATCATTAATTACAGATGTTATGAAACCCTAATTGTAACATCCGGGAATTTTAGAAATTTGAAAGGACTATTTTAACCTTGGACTTTTCGAGTCTGACTAGACTTTTGACTTTTGAACTTTTATTGTCACATAAAAACGATTACCGCACAACAGGTAAAATTTTCGGAACATATTTCAATAATAAATCGTATTTATTATTACACACCTCGAGTACAAAGTTATTTTTAACTTATTTGATTCGAAAACGAAAAAAGGATATATATTAATTCATAGTTGATTTATAAAAAACGAACTACTAAATCACGTTTTCACGATTCAGACCCGAAAGCAATTTGATGTAAAACGATATTTCAGACAACTTTTTAGTTTTACCCGAGACTTGAAAACAAGCAGAAGAGTGCTAAAACAGTCTCGCAAAGTTTTAAAAACTGCACACAACGAGTACCGACACACACAAATAATTAAATTTATTTTTAGTTATCACTAGTTATTTAATAAAAATATTAAATAAAATCATTTATCATGTTATTCAAAAGCGTTGTTGACAACGCAAATATCCGAGTTAAAATTCATTTTTAATTTTAACCGAGTCACGAAATAAATAACAGATATTTTTATAAATGTTATAAAAATATTTATGAAATACTATCAAGTAAATACTCATTTTTATCAGAAAAATGATTTGGAAAACAATGGCGCAAGTTCGTATTTGAATCGTCCCGATAAGTGGCCAAGCGAGTCTCCGAACCAAATTTTCATAAAAGTTTCTCAACAAATACACGTTGGTCCCTGGGAAATATACACTTTAACCCTAGAACTATTGAACTTGCCTTTTTTTTTCTATAACTTTTATATATATATATAATTTCTACACATTTCATTCATTTTACAAAACTTATAAACACACACTCTCCCTCTCTTCTCTCCCATGTCCGGCAGCCTCCCCCACCTCCGACCGCCACCTTTTCCGGCCAACCGCCGCCGGAAAACTTTTCCGGCGAGTATTCCGGCCAAGACCAAAAGTGAACCTCATCACCGGATCTACCCTATCCCCCAACACACGCGCCTCCACGCGCCTCTCCATCACCACCACTCACTAATCACCGCCGCTGCCGCCTCACTCCACAGCCGCCACCACCCCGCTGCCACTCCACCCTCGTCACCATTTTCGTCACCACCTCCATCATCATCATAACACCACTATGTTCGTCACCACCACCTCAACCACACACCACCCACCCCATTACCAAAGGTGCGGCTGGGTTTGTTAAACAACCCAAAAAGGGTATTTGTTTTCGTTTGTTTTAACAGCCCCGACCCAAGGGTGCGGTTGCTTATTTTATTAAGCAACAAGGGTGCGTGTGGTGTTATCTCGGCACCAAAAAGGGTGTGTTTGTTTTTAGTGTTGCTCGACAGCCAAGGGTGCGTTTAGTTTAGCAGGTTAGCAGCTAGGGGTGTTCGGGTTGGGTTTGCAAGAAAAAGGTGTGTGGGTTTCGTGGTAGCACCATAGGGTGCGGTTGGTTTGTATTAGCAGCTAAAGGGGCTGCGTTGGGTTGTATCGGCAGCCAAAGGGCTGCGTTGGTCTTGTGGTTATCAACCACTAGGGCGCGTATGGTTGTCGGGTCAGACCCACGGGGTGCGTGGGGTTGCGGGTCAGACCAGGGGAGGGTGCGATTGGTTGTTTTAACACCATAGGGTGCGTCGGGTTTGAGGGCAGCAGCTAAGGGCTGCGTTCGGGTGGGTTCACCAACCAAGGGTGCGTTCAGCTGTCATAAGCCCCAAATAGGGTGCGGTTGGTTTTGGGACAGCAGCTATAGGCTGCGTCCGGATTGTTTTGTGGCACCAAGGGGTGCGTTGGGTTTTCATTCTCGCACAAGGGTGCGTATGGTTTGATATTAAACAGCCGTGAGGCTGCGTTTTGGTTTGGGACAGCCCAACGAGGCTGCATTTGGTTTATAAATGCACCAAGGGGTGCGTTGGTTTCGGGACAGCCGGGGAGGGCATGTTGGGTTGGACCGAATACACAAGGGTGTGTTTGTTTGGCTTCCGCAGGCACCATGGGCGCGGTTGGTATTTAAACTACGAATAGGGTGCGTTTTGGTTAGGTACAAATCGACTCGGGGTTCGTTTGGTATTATAGAAAAACAAAAAGGGTGTGTTTGGTTTAGCGAAACAACAAGTAAAAATATAACATAAAGTTTTGGAAATATTAAAACTGGATATATATAAAAGGTGGTTAATGGTTAATTTAATTGTAATAATTATTATATTGGTTAAGTTTAGATATATAAATAAATAAATATATATATATATATATATATATATATATATATATAATATATATATATATATATTAGTATATATATAATATAATATATATATATTTAAACCACGAGGATATTGCAACACGGTTTGTTTGAAAAGTGGAAAAACATTGGATTTTATAAATATGGAAAACGTTATATAAACGGGGAAAGTCATGATGAAATTTATATAATTTTCTATATGTATTTATGATTCACAAAAACTGATATTATTTTAAATCCGGTAAAAGAGACTAAGTTATATTTTAAAAATATACTAAAATATAACTATACGATAACCTTACAACGAACGAAATCTATACTTTTACAATGAGATAACTATTTTAGACACGACTCGTCGAGGAAACGAAATATGAATTTATAAAATATTATTTATATTTTATAATTGTCAGCTTGAAGATAACATAATAATTGTTGTAAAAGCTTTATAAACATCGTTTAACTTAATTGGTAATCTTAAAACGTACGATTACGTTTATACAAGAACTTTTTATTTAATTAAGTGATGATTTCAGAAAACGAGTCAAACTAATTGGTTTAATTATTTTACTCACACTTATTATATAATACTTGCAAAGCATTATATACGTCACATTAATCTTTGGATTGTTTGTCTTTGTTATATAATTCACGGTATGAGTTATATAAGGGTTTATTTATCATGTGTAATATATACATAATATATTACATACTTTACGTTCACTTTTTAATTTATTTATTTAACCAACCACCAAACTATTACAACTTTAAATCTAAATCTTTTATCAACGTGTCGCGTTGACATAACCATTCATCGGAAAACCCAAATACATTATCCTAGGCCAGTGAGACTTAGCCGTTAAGATTAGTTGCAACTTCTTGATCGAGTCGCTTCGTCTTTCGTTCGTGTTGTGCATATTAGATGCCTATCTGTCAATCGTTCTTCATCATCAATGTGAGTTTATAGCCACATGTTTTACTGGTTTTACATATATTTTTGGGGTGAGAACATGCCTGTTTATAAATGCCTTTACATGGTTGATTGTAAATTGGTTTACATACTCATTTACATAGTTCGCTATGAGATACATTACTTGACTTCATTTTTGGTCACGAATGCATATTTTACTTTTGAAAAAGGATTACGGATTAGCTTAAGCGGATTGAATTGATGACAAAAACGGTACTGCCCGGGTGTTCTTGAAAGGGACACCGGTAACGGGAGTACATATTTTTACTTTACTGCCCGGGTGTTCTTGGAGGGGACACCGGTAACGGGATTATATATTCTTTAAATCACTGCCCAGGTGTTCTTGGAGGGGACACCTATGATGGGTATAAATAAGTCTACGTCACAGCTTCATGAACTGTATATCACTTGGAGGGTGAGCGCGAATGTTATAAAATAGATCTATTTGGGATTGATAATCCTCGTTCGGGTGATTAGCTATCACTTGGCAAACGAACGTTATAGCATGTTGTCTACGCGCATGTTATAAAATAGATTTATTCGGGATTGACAATCCCCGTTCGGGTGAATAGCTATCACTGGGCAAACGGACGTTATAACTTGTCGGATTACGATTGGTTGGGCCTACAGGGCCCACAATACTTACATATGAACTCTTACTGTTATATTAGTGCATCAGTTTCATGAACTTAGAGTAATTGTAATCATTGTTTTATACTCACATGGATATTTATTGTGCCTTGAATAAAGTGGCAATACATACTTGAAACATTTTGGTGATATTAAATTGGTCATGCATTCTTTATAAATCTTTAGGATAAGATTGGTACTTTTGGTGACATAAAATGTGTCGTGCATTCTTTATAAATCTTTGAGATTTTTACATGGTACTGTGATGACACAGTGGACAAATACATTCATTTGAAACTTACATTCATATTTAAACTAACCTATGATTTCACCAACTTTATGTTGACCGTTTTAAGCATGTTTTTCTCAGGTGATATAGATACTTGGATTACATAAAGTGCATTAGAGTCTATACATTCAAGTTTTTCATGGTGATGCAATTATGGGACAAATGTTATATCAATTTCAAGGAAATCAACGAGATTATTTTTCAAACGACACATTTAGAGGTCGTTCTCTTGTATCTAGCGCTGTGTATTATGAAGTAACTCCCCCGGACATACTTCCGTTGCGACACACATTTTTGGGGGTGTTACACTAATTATTCATCATAATAATTATTACATGTTTTTAATGATAATTAACTTAAAGGATTATAATTTATACCTTAAATCTTTGAATCTTGAACACAAAAATCATCAAACTTGATTTTTTTTTCTTTTTCCTCCTTTGATAAAATTCGGCTGGGACAATTAAAAACAAGGGGGAGAAGGGTTTTTGGTATTTATAAGGTTTACAAAAAGGTTTAGGATAGATATCTTTTACCAATTTTAATTAGAGTATGATTTGTTTTTCTTTTTTTTTCTTTTATCCTAAAACCGGCCGAACCTTTTTATTTATTTTTTTATTTAATTATTAATTACATATTTTCTAACATTACCTTAAGTTTTTATAAAAATCTAAGCTTATTTGCGCATAATTTTACTTGTAAACGCAATTTACTAGACTTATAAAATAAATAACTTTTCATTTTTATTAAACCTAACTTTCTAAAATAGAAATTTTATTTCTTTCTTATTCTAACCACTAAAGCCTATTCATACCTAATTTTACTAACACATAAATACGTATACGTAATAATACATACACAATTAACGCAAAAACGCCAAAACCAAAAAAAATAATCATTTCCTTTCCACCAATAGTGAACGAAAGGAACTTAACCAAATCCATCACCAATCCAATCCCAATGAGATGATCATGCTCAATGGATTGATTACTAATTCTCACACAATTTACAGAACGCATATAAACGCATAAACCATACATTACAATAGATTCATAAGTCAACACTAACGGTTTGACCAACCTGCTCAAGTCATGGTTGTCACAGTATCCCCTCCTTCAGGAAATCTCGTCCCGAGATTTAACCAAAAGGTTCAACTCTATCATTACCAAACAATTAATCAAGGATACTTATCTTTCAAGTAGTCCTCCCATACCCATATTAACTCAAAGTTACCCTTTGAATTCCAACTAACTTTCACAAGATATCTTACTGGTAACAACTTTGCCTGCCTACAGAAGGGTACGTATAGCAGCATAACCGCTCCAAATGAAAAGAAACATCCAACTACCTGAACCTCGCCCGTCATCGAGGAAACTCTTCAAAAACCTTAAGTTGTGTAACAACGTCATTTATAACCCGTCTTAAAACAAATTATAAATTGTTACAAAACTCAATGCTTTTGAAAAATTGGCTCGACTTCGAGTTGATTCATAAAATAACTTTAACCAAAATCACATAAACACATCTAAGGAATACTAAGGTCTAAAAGAAACCTTATGTACCCAACTTCAATTACAACTCCCAATGACCCCTTGCTCAACGAAAAAGTGTGGATACTCAGTTTACCTGAAGTCTTAAAGACCTCGCTTCTAGCCAAAACTGGACCTTAACTATCACCATCCTGCTACATTTTAACCTCATAACTTCACAGTCACTATTCTCAACGGGTTCCTCAAAAAAATGAAGAGTTTTGTCAACCTCGATCTCATCCAATGATACAAGTAGACTAGCATCTGACAATCACTACTTTAGGTTTGACACATGAAACGTGTCATGTACTCCACTTAATTCCTCAAGCAATCTCAACCGATACGCTATAGGACTGATTCTTTCAAGAATTTCAAATGGCCCTACATACCTCGGTGCTAACTTACCCTTTTTCCCAAAGGGAATTACACCTTTCCAAGGTGACACTTTTGAGATAACCCGATCTCCTACCTCAAACTCTAACGGTTTGCGCCTATTATCAGCACAACTCTTTTGACGGTCGCTCGCCGCTTTGAGCTTCTCTTTTAACAACACCACTTTATCAGTCGTCTCTTGAACCAACTCAGGTCCAATCAAACTACTTTCCAAAATCTCAGCCCATAAAACAGGCGACCTACACTTCCTTCCATACAATGCTTCAAACGGAGTACACCAAATGCTCAATTGATAACTACCACCAAAATCGATAACACATGCCCTTATTATATCCTCCAAAGTCTAAATCATACATTCACTTTGTCAATTCGCTTGAGGATGCTAAGTGGTACTTAAATCTAATCGCTTCACTAACACTTTCTGCAGCGTCTACCAAAACCACGAGGTAAATCATCCATCTAAATCTTAGTTGATCGTCACCAGAATTCCATTCCTTGTTATTATCTCATCAATATAAATCCTTGCCAACTTCACATCTTGAAATCTCTTGTATAGCTAGAAAATAAGCTACTTGGTCAGTCTATCGACCATCACCCAAAGCACATCATACTCACTACTTTAACCTTAGAATATTACTGATAAAATCCATGGTGATTCTATCTCATTTTCACTCATGTATCTCAGGCTGTTGCAGCAAGCCAAAAGTCTTTGACATCACAGCTTTCACCTCTTAAACAAATCCAACAAATGCTAACATAGGTAACTATATCCTTTTCTACACGTGGCTACCAATACATGTCTCCAAAGTTATAGTACGTCTTATCTGCTCCCAAATGTGCAAAGTACCTTGATGCATGAGTCTCATCCATTATAACCATTCTCATCATTCCCTACTAACAGAACTCATATACGATCCATAAAGTACAAACTCTCATCCTCCTTCTTTCCCATATGTCAATCTAACCCATGAAGCCTTTCTGCTAGTACGTTTTCTTGCTTGAACGCCTCACTTTGGGCTGCCAATATCATTCGTCTTACTCCATACTAAATGGTCATAGCCATCGCTCGAACACGTCTAGGTTTCACTCGTTCATTCCTTCTTAACGCATCAGTCACCACATTTGATTTATCAAAGCGTCACATAAATCATTCTTCAAAGTCTGGAAAGCCTCTTCTCGTTCTGCGTCCCACTCATACTTTTGATTCCTCTTAGTTAGGGAAGTAAGGGGTTTAACAATCTTAGAAAGGTTTGCGATGAAACGTAGGTAAGTAACATGCCAATCCTAAGAATAATCATATCTCGGATGGTGTCGTAGGTACTTCCCAATTCTTCACTGCCTTACTCTAGTAACCTTAGCATACAACTTATCCTTCCTCAATAATTCCAACTCTAACTTCAAATGAACTCCATGCTCCTCTTCTTAATAAACGACACTAGTGCTCCTCACGGAAAATGACTAGGTCGTATGAAACCCTTGTCTTGCAACTCTCGAAGTTGTTCAGCTAATTCTTGCATTTCCAAAGGGTGCTAGATGATATGGAGACTTTGTAACCGGCGTCACTCCAAGAACTAAGTCTACGCGGAACTCAACTTGTCATTGCGGTGGTCATTGACAAGTCTTTTAGAAACACATCAATAAAATCTCGTACGATGGAAATATCACTCAATTTCGATTCACCTACCTTAGTGTTCATTAAGGTTCTCACGACTCCTTGAGTACGTTCACCATGAACCCAAGGTATCTCATCACCTTCCTACGGTATCCTAACCACCTTCCTATGACATACTATCCCAAACTTCCTCTTGGTCAACCGGTCCATTCCCACAAGCACATCAAAGCTTCCCTGATTCAATGATATCAACGAACTCTAAGGGTTACAACAATCGAATAGGATAACAACGAATATCGAGTTAAAGGCTAGAATGCATATAGGGGATTCTACATATGCATGTAGACATAGATCGAATGACATAAGAATCATTTGAAAGAAAGGATACGTATATGCACTGAGTGAAAACGCAACGAAAGAAAACCAACAAGCGTACCACGACAAATGAACACATAATAAAAATCAATACTAAAGACAGAAATTCTTATACCAATTATCGACTTTACTCAAAAGACCAAATTAAATAATGTTTTTATAAAAATCAATTTAAATTAAGAAAGTCACTTTAAGTATAAAAATAATTTTAAATAATAATGAAATTGTCTTAAATGTAATATTTGAAAAATTCATTTTGGTTCTCATAAAAATCTAAAAATGGTTATCGAATGGTGTATCGTACCTTACCACTATAAATCACTTTAAACCAGCTTTTTATAATAAAATAAAATTTATTTAACCACTCAACAATTTTCATATCCTATTTGTATAGACCATTTAAACATATACTATTTACAAAGAGCATTTTAAACACAGTTTTTCTCAAACACTAACACAATACTTCAAAAGGACTTTTATAATTAGACATCAATTATGAAATATGTTACTCAAACAAAAGACACCATAATACCAAAAGGGATCGTAAAACAATGTACAGACTTTAACACAATTCCATTGTTTAAAAACAAAAGAAAATACCAGGAATCATCTACTCAAAATAAAATCAAACGAACTCGTACAAGAAAACTCATGCAAGACGTTACGTACCCAAAAGAAAACGTAAGGTCTTATCCAAAATAACGATCAAGAGAGCAAACCTAAAAGCATCGACACTAACACTTCGCCAACGGGTTACGAAAACCAAGGGATATACAACCAAGGGAGTAATAATCCACACTAATATGTTCGGAACAATTAGTGCTTAAAAGAAACGTTTGATACTCATACGAGTAATCAATGCAACGAAAGAACTAACGAAACGCGCCTATAATCGAAAGAGCAGATTCCGAACAACCAATATACATCGAGACGTCGAATAGGAAAAATCAGGTATCCTTACTAACAAAGTACGATGAAGGGATGCTAAGCTTAGACTTAGGAAATCCGAACAAACAACCGAGCAAACGAGCAACCTCTATAAAAGCAATACTAGGTATCCGCAATTACTAGATAGAAGAGAAACTTACTATCTATACAACTCAACTTAACATATCCTCCCATTAGGATAAGAGAATAATTCTTTACCCATACCACCATCCTTATCATAAATACACATATCAATAAAAAAACATATTACACTACCATCTTACAACCAAACACAAATAAATGCAATCATGGTCACAAGTCTACGTGTGTGACGCCTTTATAATTATGTTGGCCACCATAATTATAAGTGCCTCCTTTCACACGTGTACATACTTCCTAGATTACCAATATCAATCATAATTCACATATAAGCACATATACCACATTGCATATCTTAAACCACTCAAATTTAACACATAAAGGATGCTCCATCAAACAACTACTTACCTATATAAAAATAAAGTCAAAACGACATAAAGGAACGAAAGTCTCGCAATGACTTCCAAAATAAGAAATATCCAAAAGAAATAATCAATAACAACATGACGTGGTAAAAGGGCGGGATAAACTTATGCTGGGCCTCGCTTGAGTTTGACTTTGCCTCCGCAAGAATCACCCGACTCCGCGGGTCCAACCCTATTACGCGAATTCGACAAACGATCAACTATCTTATCTCTTTCGGTTCTACACAAGGCTCCTTATAACGCTTAACCCCAACGAGACTTCTTACGGGTGAGGGAAAAACATAGCTAAAATACTAAGAAAGTAATACATATTATATCAAATAATGGTAGACAAAATAACTAAATGAAAACTTAGCAAAATATAAAATATATAAGCTATGCAAAAATAGAGGGGAAACATAGCAGTTATAACATTAAACACTTAAGCCCTAAATACATCTACACGAAGGACCCCTAGGTTATAGTCTAGGCTCAACCACCTACTTCTCTATAACCAAAGGCTCTGATACCAATTTGTCACACCGCGCCAAGGCGGACACGCAAGGCGTAAACAAGAATGGATATCATCACAACACATGGTGTCTATATAGAGAATACTAAAATAAAAACTAAAGTAAAGCAAAGACACAAAGTGTCATAACAATACCCAAAACCTAATGGTGTCTTTATTAATGAGAAAGAGGTCTCGTTAATACATGACATGCAAAACATAATCCAAACAATTCATGCAAACGCATTTATTCAAACAGAAAGCATAAATAAACTTCAAGCATCCTAGGGTCTCTTTTAGCCACTTCGCTCTATCTTAGCACCATTAAGCTCACCTGAAAATGATGCTTAAAATGTCAACATAAAGTTGAGCGAGAATCATAGGTTTACGACACACAACAATATCCAAAATAAACTTTAAATTAGCTGCTGCAATTACCAAAACAATTCATGCCACAAAATAACCACAACAGGACGGAACGTGCCCACGATCCACAATCATACCAAATTCATATGTGGGCTATATGGCCTCATATTAGCTCATGCAGTCTTATCACCGCCAAACCTCATTTTGCATATTAGGATCCACAATACCAAACATATCATATCATAACGCAACGGGACGGAACATGCCCACGATCCGATACACATAACTACAACAAGCTTAAAAACATTTTAACACGACAACAAGCATCATTCTTACCCCAAAATAACATGAGAAAAAAGGGGCTATAAAACTCACCTTTGTTTAGCTTTCCAAAAGATTCCAACAAAAAGCTTCGCAAACAACTAGCACAAATATAAACAACAAAATAACTCGTGTTACACGCTACTAAGCCAAAAGCTTATTGCACATGTAACAATCATATGATGGATGTATAAGGTGTTTAGTTACCCTCATGGGTCATCCGACACCATGCCCGACATTAACCAATTTGTTTACACATTATTTCAAAGACTTAAAATTTACCCGAAAATGCACCTCACTTTACCATTTTCTAAATCATACCTACCGAGCTTCATAAATTCTACCAAAAATCACAGGTTAAATAGCATGAGTCTACTAACTCCACGATTTTTACACTAATTTATTTCCCTTCTTAAGTACCTCAAATAAAATCAAACTTTTAACTACTCAGTTTCGGATCTTATTGCACACTAAAAAGTTTGGACCTAAAAACCATACTTAGACTCCAAATTAGAAGCTCTCCTTTGGGGAATTTTTAATATACACATAGAAATAAACTCCTGTAGGTTGGCTAATCCTAATTTGAATTTTAAGTAGGAGTTTTACACCTCGTAATCTGACCCCGTATTTACTATTTTGACAACTTTTTTTGCAACCAACGTTTGACTGACTTCCTGACCTCAAAAACCTTCGAGGCCTGATGTTCTAGAAACTAGACTCTCTGAGATACATCATAGATACCGGAAACTTGAAAAAAGCTATTACCATCATCAAGATAACAGCCGAACAACACAACCTTAAATTCTGCCCTAAACGAAATCAAATTCTAACGCGATCTAAACCCTAACGAATACACCCATATGATCCTAATTAAAACCCTAATCATTATAACATGTTTATTATATCATTAATTACAGATGTTATGAAACCATAATTATCCATCATAATAATTATTACATGTTTTTAATGATAATTAATGTTAGCCTCAATTTATTGAGTCGAACAAGGAAGGTCGGTCACTCTACGATGGAGCTTCGGTCTTTAATTAGTTAATGTTGTAACAGGACTCTAATCTTTTATCTTTCAACAGGCTTTTCTAAAACTTCTTGACTTGCTCTTTTCAGTCTCTGAACCTCTAACTTAGCATCCATAGGCACAAAAGATTGTACCCTCCTCATAGTAGTTTCAAAGATGTCTTTAACCTGCTCAAATGAAAGTGACTTCAATTATTTAATAGAGTAACCTCCTTCTTTGTTCTTGATGTAATTTGACATGTAATCCTTTTGTTGTGCAGGAGTCATTGGCTTGTTCCTCTTAGCTTCAGCTCTTTGTTGAGCAAAGAACTTCTTTCATTGATTGACAAGTTCCACAAGCTTCATTTGTAAATCTTCTTCACTACACTTTTCACCTGCTTGTAACTATTAAACAAAATCTTCATCTGCTGCAACTCTAGCCAATACATCATCCCATTCAACATCTGTAAAACCCTGAGCTGCTTGATGCACTTGAGCCATTCTCTATCTTTATGCTGCATCAAACTATTCTTGTAGCTTTTGAGCTACTTCTTCATCCCTGCATTAAATTTGAGCCCCCCGCTCTCTCTGTTTCATCTTCCTTAGAGACTCTGTTTCATCCATTTTAGCCTTACCCTTATCTTTTGTAGCACTCTTTCTGATCTTCATAAGTGTCTCTGCAAGGATTAAATCATCAGCAGTAGTATCTGCATTTCTTTGAGGTCTGGTAGTACTAACAAATGTACTAGCAATTGAAACTTGTGCAACAATACTAAATTCTTGACCATCACCAAAACCTTCTCGAGTTTCCAAATTCTGTCCATACTTCCCCTAAACTTCAACATGTGGATAGGAACACTATGAGAATTCCAACATCTAAATCTTTCTTCTATCAGACTCCTCCCTTGTTTGAAAAGATCCTCTGTAACTAAATCCTCTTCATCTTCAGAGGTAACAAGTGTCAATCTCCTTCTTTTAGACTTGGACTTCTGAAACTTTAACTCATCCTCAAGAGACTTTACCCTGTTGATTAACTTCTTAAAAGCAGTAGCATATGGTTCAGTAACAGGTGATTGAGCTCTTGTATCTGAGTATGTTTTAGTAGATGGAGCCAGAAGGGGTGTGTGTTGGGATCCAGCTGAGATTGCTGATCCTTCACCCTGACCAGGTTGGTCAATAGCAAGCATAGTGGGAAATAAAGGTGTTTCCTCCCCATAATATCCCTTGGTGGCCTTTCTCATGTTACTAAACAATTTTTGTGTAAAGGTAGGAGTGATATAAGTTCTTTTGTGTGAAGAAAGCAACCTGTTCCTTTTGTTCAAAAAGATTTGAATAAATCTTGGATACATTAGAAATTTACTTTTACTATCTAAGTTTTTCACCATACCATCAAAAATCAATTTTGAAAAATTAAAAATCCTATTTGTGGCCAAGAAAATTATAGCAGTTGCAATATTACTACTAAACTATTCCCAAGCTGTTTTCTTTGGACTTAAATAATGAAGGAATGGTATGGATCATGAACCTCCACTTAGGGGAAAAGTGGCCATTTTAAAAAGTTATTTTATCAGAAGTTATGGCATACCCCATTAGCGAGAGTTGGTTAAAAATTTCAATATTTGGTAATGAACTGAGACCACCAGCATCTGCTAATTTGAGATATTTCCTAACAGATGCTATAGTAACAATTTTAACATGACCATCAACTGTGGCAGTTATTTCTTGTTCCCCATTATCAAGTGTATTAACAGTAGCAGTCTGCCAAAACTGTTTGATGTGAGAATCATAGATAGTAGGATTTTCAGAGAGAGAAAACCTAATGTGAGAAGCATTTAGAAAATCCACTATCTGATGAAAGCCTTCACTTCCATCTATTTTCTTCAAGAGAGCAACCAAGTTGTGTTGATCACAGTACTTTAAATTTGGCATTGTAGAGTATGAAAGTAGTTGAAACAGTAAGAATCAAATTAAGTGTTGGGTTTAGGTACGCTTTTGAAAGTTATATGTGTTGGGTGAAGGCAATTGAGATTTTATATATGGAGCTTAAGGTTGTTATTGGACAGACTAAATAAGAGTGAATCTTTATCTTGAAGAAAGCTTATAAGGGAAAGAAAGATCAAGAATTATCCAAAGTATAGACCCCTATAAGTGAATTTGTTGGCGGAAATATCTCAACGGCTATAGTTAATTAATGAAAATATGTTATGCTTCAAACAGTATTAACAGTAATGCAACAGTACTAATATTAGCCTAGCAGTATTAACTTTTTGCCTAGCAGTACTAATATTAGTCGAACAGTATTAACTTTTTCTCTAATAACTATACAACAACATGCCTCTATTCATCACAAGCACACTATACATGACTAGATAGACATGTGAGAATTCATGAGGATACATATTTATGTATAACCCATGAATAGAAAGTAGATACTGGTAAGCAACAAGTTCCATCAATTCCTTTAGGTTTCATACTATCCTCCCCACTTCCAAGTGTGTTAACTCTTAAGAGAGGTTGATCATTAGATGGTTTAGATGCAGCCTCAAACCTAGTTTGAGCTTCTACACATCTAATATGGTAACTTGGCACCGGGGATCACTACCTGAACCAATTCTCTAAGGAAGAGACTCATTAAGTGTTTCCATAGATTGGGTCCTATTTATGTTACCACTGTCCTGTTCTGCTTCTATGCTAGAAGCAGTAGTGGCAGCCCTTTCCATTCTGTCTTCCCACTCCTTATAGACAGTTTCATCTATAACAAGGTGAGTAGGTCCACTACACTGAGATATCTCAGTGGTCCTTTTAGCTTTCCTAGGTTTGTTTGTCTTTTTGAGTTAAGATGATGATAAAACAGTGATTGGTTCTTTATTAGAGAGTTAAGCAAATGTGGATGTGTGTTAGGGATCAGTGGGTTATCCTAACCCTTCACCCACTTCTGCTTAATATTAGATTCCCTTTCATCTAGTCTTAAGTAACCTCCCCTTAAACAATACTTCAGAGATTAAGTAATCAAATGCTAGCAATCAAAAAATTAAATTTGCTAACATCAAAAGCCTTTGTGAGAAGATCTGCAACATTGTGGTGTGTGTGAATCTTGATCACTTGAATCAACTTCTTCTCATAAGAATCTCTGATGAAATGGTGTCTTGTTTCAATGTGCTTGGTTTTAGAATGAAACACTAGATTCTTTACAATACAAATGGTGCTTTCATTATCAATGTAAATCTTGGTGTTCATGAAATTGAATCCCTAATCAAGCATCTAATTTTGAATCCATAACACCTGTCCACAATAATTAGCAACAGCAACATACTCTGCTTTAGTAGTGGAGTTGGCAACTATAGTTTGCTTTTTACATTGCCATGAAATCAACCTTTTGCCAAGAAATTGACAACCTCCTATTGTGGATATCCTATCAAGGCTAGCTCCAGCATAATCACTATCAGAAAAGGCTTCCAAGTTAAATGGTGAATCTCTAGGATACCAAAGGCCCAATTTAAGTTAACCTTTTAAGTGTCTAAAGATCTTCTTCACTGCATGAAGATGTGAGACTTTAGGAGTAACTTGGAACCTTACACAAGCACAAATAGTAAAAATTATGTCAGGCCTAGAAGTTGTTAGTACATCAATGATCCAATCATTGATTTGTATAAATGAATATCTACATCTTCAGCTTCTTCATCCTTAAGCAATGCCTTGCTAGTCTTTATTGGAGTCTTGCTGTCTTTACTAAAAAAAATCAAATTTCTTCAATATATCCGCCACATACTTATCTTGGCTGATGAAGATTCCATCATTTCTCTGTATGACTTGCAACCGTAAGAAGAAAGTGAGCTCCCCTATAGAACTCATTTGAAACTTCTTGTGCATCAAACTTTCAAACTTTGTACATAAAGACTTCTTAGTAGACTCAAATATGATGTCATCAACATACACTTGTACTAATAGGATATCACCTTTGTCCTTCTTGATAAACAAAGTCTTATCTATGATTCCTCTTCAAAATCCATTTTGTAATAAGTAGGTAGTAAAAGTCTCATACCAGGCTCTAGGAGCTTAATGGAGACCATATCAGGCTTTTTCTACCTTGTATACCTTGTTAAGAAATCGTGGATCTTCTAAACTAGGAGGTTGGCACACATACACCTCCTCTTCTATTGTGTCATATAGAAAGGCACTCTTTACATCCATCTGGTACACAATGAACCCCATAAATGATACATAGGCTAAAAATAACTAGATTGCTTCTATCCTAGCAACAGGAGCAAAAACCTCATCATACTTAATTCCTTCTTCTTGGGTGTAACCTTGTGTAACCAGTCTTGCCTTGTTTCTAACTACTATCCCTATCTTATCTTTCTTGTTTTTATAGACCCTTTTTGTTCCAATGGCATGTTTGCCTTTGGGTAAATCAACCAATCTCCAAACCTTCTGCAATCTAAACTAGAGTAACTCCTCTTGCATTGCCTCTACCTAGCTTGGATCTGCCAAAGCTTGAATCACCTTCTTGGCTTCTATTTGAGAGAAAAACAGGTAAATAAGGAGTTTTGATAATCCTTGTGATTTGTTCTCCTCTACTTGTTAATGTAACTGACCATAGCATGTTCTTCAGACATCTTGGTCATCCTCCTTGTTTGAGTAGCTAAATTTATGTCTCCAATGATCTGGTTTTAAGGGTGATCCTTATGAATTCTAATTGTGAAAATAGGACTGACATTCATGGTTGTCTCCAAGTTGTTAAGGTTAGCCTCTGCACCTACATCTTCATCATCATATGCACCACTAAAGATACCAGTATCTTGAAGATCAGCAATATCCTCCAACTCTGGCATGAGAGGATCAATAGGAAGATCACCATTGGGAAGAGTAGCAGCATTAACAGAAATTGATCCACCAAGATTATCATAAGAGGATCCAGCAACACTAACAAGAGTGAATATCCTATAGGTGATGTTTCCATGAGCATCCTTTTCTTGTCCAAACACACTTTCAAACTCATTAGTAAAAGTAGGACTAACAGTATTATGTTTGTTAGTGCTGTTAGTGTTATCAGCCTCCCCTTGACCATTCATGTCACATTCTTTTGTTGGATCCAAAACTTCATTCTTCTTTCTAGCATCATCAGCAACCTCATCTTCTGATCTCTTTGGACTTTAAGAATCAGAAGGCAAAAATGGTAGCAGTACATATTGTGGACCAGGAACTGTCTTCTTTCCAGCTTGTCCTGCATCAATATTTGCTTTGGTACTTGCATGACCATTAGTTTGATTCCCTGTAAAAATTATTTGATAATTCAAAGACATGGTTAGAGTATCAATATCAAATAGTCAGTTAGGTTCAGTTCCTGCAACATTTGGTTTGTTTTCAAGAAAATTTATATGCAGGTTCTCCTTTACAATTTTGGTTCTAGTGTTAAACACTATAAATGTTTTATTGTTGATAGAGTATCCCACAAAGAAACCATCATCAAATTTTCCATCAAACTTACCTAGGTGATCTAAGGTATTTGGGATTGTAACATGACACCCAAATGGTCTCATGAAGGTCAAGACAAGTTTTCTTCCTAAAAAAAGTTCATAAGGGGTCTTGTTGTGAGGCTTGATAACTAACACCCTATTTTGGACATAGCAAGCAGTATTAACTGCTTCAGTCCAAAAGGTAGTTGGCAATTTGGAATCTGCTAGCATAGTCCTAGCTGCCTCTATTAGTGTCCTATTCTTTCTCTCAGCAACACCATTTTGCTGAGGAGTCCTAGCAACACTAAATTCCCTTCTAATACCCTTCATTTCACAGAACTCATTCATAATCCAATTCTTGAATTTAATTCCATTGTCACATTTGATTGCTTTAACCTTATGATCTATTTGATTTTCTATGCCAGTTATGAAGTTCTTGAGGATCTCAGGAGTCTCATCCTTAGTGGCCAAAAAGAAAACCCAACTGAATCTATGATATGTGTGAAATACACATATCCGTTTATACCTAAAATGGCCTAATTAAGCCCAAAACAGACTAAAAATGGCAAAAATATACTTGTTTTTGTGTTTTTTGTGTGCAGGTACGGATATATCAAACATCACAAGAAAACCGTCAAAAACGGACAAACACGGACACGAGGAACGGAAGAGCACAAAAGAAGCCGGGAAATCAAGACAAAGTCAAATGGTCAACCTTCAGTCAAAATTGGTCAAATCCTGGTCAACAAAAGTCAACCACAAAAAGACAAAACCCCAAAATATTCCAAATCAACCCTTCAAGTTAAAAAAAAACACAAAATAAAACAAGTCCAAGCCCAATAACCTAAACCCATTAAAACTAATATGAAGTCCAGGGACCTTTCTTGCATAAACTAAAAGATGTAATACACTTGTTTGTGTATTACATTTACACTTAATAAAGAGAGGGACTAGTCTTGCAATTACCTCAAACTTACATCACCCTTTTCTGTTAAATAAAAGAGCGGGAAAAACAGTTTTCACTATTCACGAATACGTCTCTCTCCCAATTTAAACCCTCAGTTAAATCATGGCAAATCATAATTAAGGGTAATTTTTTTTTTTTTTAGACAATTCAGGGGAAGAAGAACACGTGTGCAGGGTCATCACATCATCAACCCACATGGGGTATGCCACATTGGAAGACTAAAAGCACACAAAGGATGGATTTTTACACTTCAAATACTCTCAAAAGAAGCACACAAGGTGTCTCACAACGGATTGCCAAGCTGGAAATCCGTGTGAGTTTGATATGATCCAAGGGTGGAGAATTATGATCCAATCATTGAGATGATCAAAGGGCCAAGAATTGAAGGACGGAGTAACAAACTTTAAGGCTAGAACATTCTTTGGCAGGCTATATAAAGCACTCAGCTATCACACACAAAGGAGGAGTTTTTTGAGTTTTTTTAGAATTTTAGCTTAATTTTCTAGCTTATGTAATTTCCCTTTAAAGCTTTTTGTAATTTTCCTTTCAAGTTATGTAATCATGTTTTATATTAATAAAATTCAGTTTTAATCTTAAATAATCTATCATAAGCTCTTTTGTTTTCTTTGATAAGCTCTCACTTCTCTTTAAATGATAAGCTAATGTTCATAAGCTACTCAATAAGCTCTCTTAGTCTCTAAGCTAAAATAGAGCCTAATTCAGTCTTAATATCTACTTAAATCCTAAAAACAGCTTAAAACCTTAACTACTTTGGACTTAAAAGCTTTTGGAAGGTGAGCCAATCATGGAAGGGCTCACATGGACTTTACTAGCTTATCCAATAGGATAAGCTAGAGCTTGTACATTCTCATTTGAGTTTAAGCTTCTGTTTAGCTGAAGCCCTTGGTAAGTCTCCTTTTAAATTCCCTAGTTCTCTAATATCTAGTCTAATGAGTACTTGTTAATGTAGAGTTGTCTATTTGCTTATTCTATCTGCTTATTTGATCTAATTCTAGCTTATTAAGTGTGTTTGTTTTCTTGTTTTTAGTTTTTAATAGTTTAAATCTTATCTAGCTTAATATTATCGT
>BQNB010065997.1:6766-34732 GCA_026074375.1 Tanacetum coccineum | reverse complement strand
GAATAAGTGTAGCTTTTTAGTGATAAAATAGCTTAAACAATCTAGATATAATAAAAGTGGATAAAATGTTTTAGCTGTATTGGCTTTTTAATAGCTTTTAAGTGCAATAAGGTTTGGGCTGTTATAGTTAAGGAGTGTTTGGATTTATGCATATTTGACTGTTAAAGTCAACATTATCCTGTCTAAAAATTTCACTTAGTTGTGTTTAGTCATAATATCAAGTTTTAAATAGATGATAGAAGTTAGTTTGTAGGATTACAAGGTTTAGGGTTTATAAAGTAATAGTTTGCACCAGGGCATTTTAGATAGTTAAGATTTGTTAGCATTAAGAAGATTTATAACTTTGGAGATTTCAGCTTTGTCCAAAGTAGGTTTAGATACAAAGAGTTAGTAGGTTTGAGAAGTCATTACTTGAAATTTAGCCTGCATCTTAAGAAAAGACCAATTGCATCAGCAATACATTTTATATCAGCATAGATTTTGGCATTTTAATTTTTAAATTTCTCATTTCCTTGTTAAAACTTTGCAAAAATCCTTTTATCTAGGGTAAGTTTAGAAAGTTAGTATAGCTTATTTCCAGAATTTCAGAATCTAGAGTTTAGGAATAAGCTGTTAAGCTTATTTGAAAAAGCTTTAAAAATCAGTTTTAGCTAAACTAGCACTTTTTAGTTCATATTTCTTGTATTCCTTGTGGAAGCTTTGCTTATTTTTCTATAGAATCTTTTAGTACACATCCTAGTCTTTACATAGCATCTTTTGTTTTTAATTTTCATCAAGTTTTAAGCTCAAAATAAGCAAAAATCCAAAAGGTTAGGCAAACAAGCACTTACTGTAACAGTTTTCAATTTGCTTATTTTCTAGCTTATTCCTTCGTTAAAAGTCCAAAGTGCCTTTGTTAAAGTTGTTAGAAATAAGCTGTTTAGTAACTTTGTAGTTTTAAGTTTTGTCTGAAAATCACTTTTTAAATAAGCAAAATAAGCTGATAGCGTAGGGTCTATTTGGTACTTTTCTTAAAGTTTAGGGTTATTCGTTTCTTCTATAGTGTAAATTTTCAAATATTCGCCCGCCTACCCTATTGTTTCATTTCTAACAGTTTCTACCCTGTCTTTCTTAGTTAAATAAAAAAGTTAATATTTTTGTTTTTAGTTTTATTAGAAATTAGGTTAAAGTTTTAATTGAATAAATTAGGGTTCAATTAGGTTTTTAAAATTGGGGTTTTTAGTTCCATAATTTTTCTGCACCTTTGAAGTTTATAAAAACCATTTTTCTATATTTTTCTCATTAAAGTTGTATTTCCTAGAAATTAAAATAGATTTTAGTGATTACTTTTTCTTATAAAAATCATAAAAAATAGAAAAACAGTTGAAAAATTAAAATTCTTTTTGCATTAATTTTCATTTTAAATCTAGTATTTTTGAAAAATAAAAGAAAAATTTTAGTGTTAATTTTTAGAAAAAGTTTATTTTTGATAAATCATTAAATCTTAGAAAATTCATACAAAATATTCAAAATTTCTTATAAATTCTAATTCTTTTTCCTTAAATTTTCTATTTTAAATTTGTGAGTTTTAGTTAGAAAAGTTGTTAAAAAGTCGTGCTTTACGTTTTTAAATCCACTATCCACTCAATGATGAAGTTCCCAACTTCAAATGGGATAGCCACTATATCCACCACTAGAGAGACTCTAAGGGAATGCAGACAAATCGAGGAAGCTCAAGACCTAAGTCGGCATGCACGGGTAACAGATCCAAGTCCGATGCAGATGGGCTCAGAAGTAATCAATCCTAGAGTTCCGTTGACTCCGAGGGAGACTCACTCCTGGAGGCCGGGAAAGGAACCAATGCAATTGGATGGTACGGAAGGAAGGTAACAACTTGACAAGGGAAGAATACTACCCAAGTCTAGTGTCGAGGAAAAAATAGTGATAAATGATAACTACCCAGAACAGCTCGTCACCATCGAAGGAGGTCTGTCCGCTGAGTGCAGATATGCACTAATAGATACCCTCCGAAAGAATGTAGACATCTTTGAATGGACTCCAACGGACATGACGGGTATCCCTAGGGCTATAACGGAGCATAGCCTAGACACCTACCCCCACATTGAACCAAAGGCACAGAAGAAGATGAGTCTCGCCCCAGACAGGAGGAAGGTGGTGACTGATGAAGTTAATGAATGGCTTAAGGTCGGTATCGTAAGATGGGTGCGATACCCCATATGGGTTACTAATCCGGTGCTGGTCAAGAAGGTCGATGGAAGTTGGAGAATGTGCATCGACTTTAAAGATCTGAATAAGGCATGCCCAAAGGATCTATACCCTTTGCCGGAGATCGATTAGAAGATTAAGTCGCTGATGGGATTCCAATATAAGTGTTTCTTGGATGCTTATAAGGGATACCACCAAATACAAATGACGAAGAAGGACGAAGAGAAGACGGCTTTCCATACGGAAGAGGGAGTCTTCTGTTACACGAAGATGCCTTTTGGCCTCAAGAATGCATGGGCGACATACCAGAGACTGGTGGACTCTGCCTTCAAGGAGCAGATAGGGGTAAACCTAGAAGCGTATGTGGACGATATGGTGATTAAGAGTAAGACTGAACAAGACATCATAAAAGATATAGAATAAACTTTCTCCACTCTCCGAAGGATAAACATGAAACTCAACCCAAAGAAATGTTCATTCGCTATTGAGGAAGGAAAGTTCTTGGGCTATGTAGTTACTTCGGAGGGCATAAGGGCTAACCCCAAAAAAGCAAAAGCTATCATGGACATGCCGTCACCCAAGACCCTCAAGCAGATGCAGTCTCTAAGTGGGAAGCTAGCAGCCCTAAATCGTTTTTTGTCTAAGTCGGCCGAACGATCCTTACCTTTTTTAGACACATTGAAAAAATGTATTAACAAGAAGGACTTCAGATAGACAGAGGCCGCTGAAGCAGTGTTCCTGGAGATGAAGAAGTTGGTATCTGAGTTGCCAACTCTCACTACTCCCAAGAAGGGCGAGACCCTGATGATTTACCTGGCCGCAGCAAATAAAGCAGTTAGTGCAGTGCTCCTCACTGAAAGGAACGGGAGGCAAATGCCTATACACTATGTCAGTCGATCTTTGCAAGGGGCAGAAACAAACTATGCTCCAATGGAGAAGCTCGCTCTGGGCCTAGTCCACGCGGCTAGGCGGTTAAGGAGGTATTTCCAAGCTCACCCGATCAAGGTCATAACTGACAGCCCGATCGGGCAAGTGCTGAATAATTCGGGAGCGTCAGGAAGGTTAGCAAAGTGGGCTATTAAATTAGGGGCTTATGGCATAACGTACGTTCCAATGGTAGCAATAAAGGGTCAGGTCTTAGCAGACTTTCTAGCAGACACTCCAACAGAGATAAGTGCTACAGCAGAGGTGCCTAACAACCCAAGAGTGGAAGACTTCCTAGAACCTTCAAACGCAAGGGGAGATCTCACTTCTGGCCTGAAGGCATGGAGATTATATACCGACGGAGCTTCAAATAATGAAGGATCTGGAGCTGGCCTCATTCTGATAGCTCCAGACGATGTGGAATACTCTTACGCGCTTCGTTTGAACTTTTTTAACTCCAATAACGAGGCTGAGTATGAAGCCCTACTAGCTGGGCTGCGGATAGCCAAGGAGATGCAGGTGAGGGACATCCATGCCTTCGTAGACTCCAAGCTAGTGTCTAATCAGGTGGAAGGGTAATACGAGGCTAAAGGGGCAAGGATGATAAAATACCGGGAAAAGGTCTTGGAGCTAGCTGGTGCATTCAACAGGTTTCGAATAACTCATATCCCTAGAGCAGAGAACAGGAAGGCCGATGCCTTTAGCAAGTTGGCGGCGGTTCAGTTCGACCACTTGTCCAAAGAAGTACTAGTAGAGGTGTTGAATGAGCGCTCCGTCGAAGCACAAGAGGTTAACATAGTGGTTAAAGAGGAAGGCCCGACTTGGATGACCCCGATCCGAAACTACCTAGAGGGGGGAAAGTTACCAGAAGACCCTGTCGATGCTAGAACTCTAATGGAAAAAATTAGAAACTATACGATAGAAGATGGAGTCTTGTATAGGAAGTCTTACCTGGTTCCACTGATAAGGTGTGTAGGTCCTTTGCAGGCCAATTATGTTATTAGAGAGGTGCACATGGGCTCATGCGGGATGCATGACGGGCCTAGACAGGTAGTGTCTAAGGCCATGAACCTGGGATTTTTCTAGCCCTCTATGCATAGAGACGCTAGAGAGCTGATTAGAGCATGTGATGATTGCCAAGCACATGCAGTTGTACCCAGACTCCCTAAGGCAGACATGATCTCAGTAACATCTGCATGGCCATTTATGAAGTGGGGTATGGACATAGTGGGACCCCTCCCGAAGGGTCCAGGAAGAGTGAAGTATCAAATCGTGGCAATCGACTACTTTACCAAATGGATGGAGGCGAAGCCGCTAGCTACCATTACTGGTAAACAGGTGGTGAACTTCACTTATGATAATATTGTCTGCCAGTTTGTGATCCCAGCTACCATCATCACAGATAACGGAACTCAGTTTGTAAATGATCCTTTCAAAAAGTGGGCGGAGAAGCTCAAGATTCAATTAATCTCTACTTCAGTTTACCACCCCAGGGGAATGGAGCAGTGGAAAGAGCGAATAAAAGCCTCTTGAGAGGAATTAAGACCAGGTTGGAGAAGGGAGGATCAACTTGGGCTGAGGAGGTGCCAAATGTGTTGTGGGCACATCGAACAATGAAGAAGACCAGCAATGGTGAAACACCCTTCAGCTTAACCTATGGTACCGAAGCTGTCATCCCTGCAGAGATTGGCATGCCAACACACAGAACATCCAGCGTGAATGAAAAAACTAATGATCAGGAGCTTCGTCTAAACTTAAACTTGCTGGAAGAACGAAGAGAAATAGCAGCTATAAGGGAGGCCAGGTACAAGCAACAGGTCGAGAAGTATTACAACAAAAAAGTGCGACATGTGCAGTTCAAGGTGGGAGAGTTTGTACTCAGAAGAAATGAAGTGTCAAGGGCTGCTAACACAGGCAAGCTAGGACCCACCTGGGAAGGACCTTACAAAGTTATCCAGGCATTCCAAAGCGGAGCTTATAAGCTAAGTAACATGGAAGGGGAAGAGATACCTAGGACCTGGCATGCTTGTAACCTCCGAAGGTGCTACATGTAAAACACCAGGATACCTTTAATTCCATTATGTATCCCTACTGGAGAAGCAATTTTCAAAGTATAGACTTGCTCCGGAGGTGACCTTAGATATTATTAATGTATTGTTTCTTCTAGTATGATATGAATGAAACAAAATTTTCTTTTAAGACTATATGTTTGAATTTCTTATCATAACATGACTATACAACGACGAATGGCTCGCTACCTCTGCGTGAATAGGGTGACTCCTACTAATTTGTCCCCAATGGTGAAACTGATGCCATTAGTGCTTAGGCTGAGGAACCTTTGCAGCGGAAGGGAGGGGAACAAACACTTCTCCCCTTCGCGCATAATAAATACTCTCCGGCGAATAGCTACATCGGAGGGAGAAAGCAACACGAGAATATTAATTTGAATGTTGCATCAAAATACATACGAGCGTAAGCTGTATCGGTAGGAAAGGGTAACGCAAGCATATTGGTTTAAGTTTAAACATTATCACAGGCATATGGATATGTTAGAACTACTACAAAATACAATAATGTCTAGTCTAACCCAGAACTGCTAAGGTGGGTTTGTCTCATACCCCAGCGCATGGGCTACAGTCTAAAAGCTGTTACCCCATGCCCACATAAGTCTAGGCACCTGTCTGACAAGTGACGAAATGTGTTACAACATATGACAAAATAAACAAACATACATTCAGGAGAGGAATAGCATAAAAAGCATAAATAACCACCAAGATAGAAAGTTAATAAGGTTACAATCGCATCCAAAAGATAAAGTTGCTTACAAAGCACTTAAAGCCCGAAACACAAGGCTAGTTACATAAACAAAATAAAGTAACTGCAATCTAAGGCTAGTCTAAACAGCTGAAGGACCCCCTCTTTCAACGGACTTCTTCTTTTTCTTCAAGTGCTCTGGAGTGCTAGTATGACCAAAAGTCCCGGATGATGAAGAAGAGTGTCGCGCATGGGTGTTGGTCCTTAAGGATGCAGTAGCAGAGGAAGGCTGGGAAGAAGGTGTCACCCTGTCAGGCTCAATTCGAGCAATGTCTTGTAAAGAGCTCTGAGAATGTTGAGAAACCTTGTCTAAGAAAGGGAAGGTAGTGTCAGGAAAAGCAACAATAACTCTATCAAACTTTTCCTTAGTATCGGGAATGAAACCAGCAACCCTCTGAGATAAGCCTCGGAACTCCTCATCAGTGCGACCCATACGCAGCCCATATTCGAATCCAACACTAATCGCCATATTCAACACCCCCGTAAATGCTCGGTTAAACTCACTACTCTTAAGGAACCTTCGGACAAGTGGAGTGAAATCTGACTGAAAGAAGGAGGTAATGTTGCCTTGGATCTCCTCAGCTTGCCTCTCACGATGCTCCAACTATGACTTAAGCTCTTCCTTAATCTTTGCCTTCTCATTGGCAAGAATGTCCCTTTCGCTCCTATACTTCCCATGTTTCTTGTCCCAACTGCTAAGCTTATGTTCAGTGGCCTCACACTAAGACTTAAGGTCCCCCGGTTCAGCCTTTAACCCAGACACCTCCTCACTAGCACGAACAGTAGATTCCTTGTGTTGCTTAAGGTCAGCACTTTGTTTCTTAATGATCTGTGTCTGCTGTGCACACCGTTTCGCGAGACGCTCAACTTCCTTTAAGGAGTGGTCATAACGAGCATAAATGCTCGCCTATGAGTAATCAACTGACACTGTAACATGCTCATACGATCAGACAACTCAACCGAGGAGAGCTCGTGCAATCGATGAATCTCAGCTGGCGTAGGGAAACGGTCAATAGCAGTTCGACAAACCTTGGGATCCTTGTAAAGCTCTTTCTTCCGCAAACCAAGATTTACTCCATGAATCTCGTCCCAATCATCCTTGGTATAGGGGGGACACTCACATCCATCATTTTCATTATAAGGATAAGGAAGGTAATAAGGCCCCAGGACAAAAGAAAGAAGATCCCTCTCAAGCACATCTCCAGCAGTATTGCTAACTCGAGCATCAAGATAAGAATCAACATTGCCATCACTAGCAATCTTATCAGCACCAGCATTAGTATCCAGGGGCTGAGTACCAGGAGCTGCCATAGCCTCCTGAGCAGGAGAAGATACATCCTCGCCAACACCTACATAAAAAAGAGCATATAAGACAAAGACCTAGTGTAATTGGAAGCAAAAGTAAACGAGGAGACAAGCTTACCATGAGACGCATAAGAACTAGCTCGGGTAGTCCTCCTCATGCCCCCAGACAGCTCAACATGAGCTCCGACTTCCTTATCTGGAAGAAGAATGAGAGGATAAGTCACATCTAGTCCAAGGCTCGGATCAAAAGTCTAAAGTGGGATAACGTTTATATGCTCACCTTGGCCGACATCGTTGAGATTCTCAACATCCTCCATGGCAGACTCTGACCCATCACGTCGATCATCATCATCAAGGGTACCATCATCAGTCTGCTCGACCCCGTCTCCAGCTGCTAACCCACTAAAGTCTGCTCCAGACACTCTTTGACTCAATCTGGTCCTCTTGGTTGTATAGGTGGATATCTTTGGCCCAGTAAAGGTTTTTCGTTTGGCCGTGTGGTCAGCCTTTGCAACTACATTAGGATCAGGTCGAGTAACGACAATCTCCTCTAGGGAAGCATGAGGGATGGCAGTACCCGCGGGAGCAGGCGAGGTGGTGCGATCAACAACTCTACCCAAAATGGAAGTGCCTAGCTTATGCGGTTCCTCCTGTACTGTGGCCTTCTTCAAGGAGGGCATGCAAAGAAAGTCGTGGATACTCATAACTGTAAAAAAAAGGGAGGTGAAAAAATTCGTTAGGTATGGTAAGAAGAGCTATACAGCAACACTTAGTAAAAAATAGTGAATCCCTCCTACCGGTGTTATCAGAACGTCTTAGCACGGGATCACACATCGGGTTACGCCAAACCCTACTAAGCCCAGATCGAACAAGCACCCCCTCCAGGATATCACGAAGCTTCACAATGTGAGCCTTTAATCGGTCAACGTGATCCTGATTAAAACTGGTGGGAACCTTATCTGTGATACATGAATCAGGATGTCTCCAAGGCATGTGAAATGGAATAGCCCTACGATCTATCAAGAAATTTTTTTCCTTCCACTATTTTAACACAGACTTAGTAACTTCCATACATACAGGTGCATAACCCCTACGTTTCGCAAAAGAAAACCAATCCCCCTGCTTAGAAAGTGTCTGAAATACCCAAAACAAAGTAACTGTAGGCTCTATACTTAAACTCCGACAGAGAACCTAATATGTGATCACCTTGCTTAAGCCTAGAGGAACTAGCTGGGAGATATGCACCTTAAAATACTTTAACACCGCTAGGAGGAAAGAGGAAAAGTAATCCTAACACCCGAAGAGTCAAAGATCCTAGAATATATGCCAATGGCAGTATCTTCGGCGGGAAGATTAATCATCCTAAAGTTGGAATCAGGCAAGCGAGGTCTCAAATCTAAGGGGATATCATAAGTGGCAATTAAAGTCTTAAGCTCGGCATCCTTCAATTGGGAAACATATATATGCATATCTTTTTTAGCCATAAGGAAAATAAGGTAAAATCTAAGTAATACCTCTGAAGATTGTTGGGAAAAATTGGCCGAACCCCCCTTAAATTTAGCCTCTGGATGAGCTCCACGAACCAACTCCGGACGAGCAAACAACTCAACTCCGGACTAGCTCAAATCAAACCACCTCCAGACGAGCCCAACAACAACTCCGGACGGGACAATTTAAATCACTCCGGACGAGACCAATCTAATCCACTCCGGAAGAGCAAAAGTCCACTCTAAAAGAGCAAAATCCACTCCAAACGAGCCTAGAGCAAAACCACCTTCGGACGAACGAATTACCTCCGGACGACCCAATCACCTCCGATCAAAACTGCAACCAAAACAACCCTTCGGACGAAATCGCCTCCGGACGAGGTTCCAACAAACAACTCCGGACAAGGTTCCAACAAACACCTCCTGATGAGCTTCCAACAAACACCTCCAGACGAGCTAAAACAAAGTCACCCCGGATGAGACAACTTTGGACGAAATCCTAACTCGGGACGAGTACTTAATTACCTCCAGATGAAACACTCCGATTGGGATAACCTTACTTCTGGTCGAGCGCCCTCCGACCGACACACCCACCCTCCGGACGAACACCCTCTGCTCGAAACAAACAACCTCCAATTGAACCCAAACAAACCTCCGATCGGGATCTCAAAGTATCTCCGGATGGCAACCAAACCAACCTTCGATCGAGATCCAAATGTACCTCCGAACGAAGCAAGCCTCCGACCGAGACAACTAACGTACCCTTGGACGAGGACTCCGAAAGAAACACAAAAAAAAATCGTGGTCCATTTTTATATATCAAGGTTAGTGGTTGCGTTAGCTTTTACGTTTCAATCACCACATAAGTAAATTAACGAAGCCAATGTGCTCATAATACGTTCACTTTACGTTTATCATGCATGTATTCGAGCTAGTATATCGTACGCACATTCACTTGACTCCTAGGCTAGTTTTCAATAAACGAATGCGTAAAATACAAAGGAAATAAGTTGTGTACGACTTACAAAGGTCCTATAGCTCGAGAGGTTTAAGGAGTGGACGTGTAAATTGCTTAACCCGTACGCGTATACCTCCTTGTGGATGTTGGTTGGCGGTTTGAGACTCGAACACAAGAGAGAATGAATGTTTAAGTGGTTTTTTGTGAAGTTTTAAGAAGGTTTTAAGTGATATGTGTAAGGGCATATTTATAGGCAAGAAGTCTAGTTAGTCTTCCTAGTCCACACCCCAAACCGAATCGTGCCCTAGGGGGCGGTTTTGAGGGGATTTAGTTAATCTCACATGGTTTTTTGCTAAACCACCATAAGTACAAGTCTAAATGACCTAGGTGATGTACAAGATTTGCTAGGATATGGTGTCTTTTGATTTTTGTGTTCTTTTCTTGCTAGTCGCGGCACAAGGAGGTCCAAAGGAAAGAAATGGGTTATTACCCAATGTGTCAAGGATCATTAGGGGACCATTAGGACACAACTTAATTACCTAGAATATGTACATGTACTTTTAAGATTCATTAGGGAGATTTGCTAGTAAATAAATCACCAAGGACGATTTTTATGCAAGTTTACTTGCCCACATTCGGCATTAAAGGGATATAAACACAAGACTTGATTAAATTTTGTGTTTAGGCTCTCAAAGTGGGTATTGGTTTGAGTCTAGGTATTTCTAAGAAATTCCGGGGTGTCTAAATGTATTTTATCGCGAAACGTAACCCTTTTACGTGACCAATAAAAATAAAATACGCAAAGTACATAATTATTCTCAAAATAATTATTCCTTACTTGGTTGATGTAAACCTTAATTTATTTGGTGACGTTTACATTCATATGTTATGTTTCTAGTCCTACGCGGTTTTAGCTAAAAGTAAATATTAAAAGTAAACGCGTATCGGACTAAAATAAATAGTGATCATTAATATAGTCGTACAATGACAAGAAAAATGAGAAATGTTACAAGTTCGACAAACCTTGGGATCCTTGTAAAGCTCTTTCTTCCGCAAACCAAGATTTACTCCATGAATCTCGTCCCAATCATCCTTGGTATAGGGGGAGACTCACATCCATCATTTTCATCATAAGGATAAGGAAGGTAATAAGGCCCCGGGACAAAAGAAAGAAGATCCCTCTCAAGCACATCTCCAGCAGTATTGCTAACTCGAGCATCAAGATAAGAATCAACATTGCCATCACTAGCAATCTCATCAGCACCAGCATTAGTATCCAGGGGCTGAGTACCAGGAGCTGCCATAGCCTCCTGAGCAGGAGAAGATACATCCTCGCCAACACCTGCATAAAAAAAAGAGCATATAAGACAAAGACCTAGTGTAATTGGAAGCAAAAGTAAATGAGGAGACAAGCTTACCATGAGACGCGTAAGAACTAGCTCGGGTAGTCCTCCTCACGCCCCCAGACAACTCAGTATGAGCTCCGACTTCCTTATCTGGAAGAAGAATAGGAGGATAAGTCACATCTAGTCCAAGGCTCGGATCAAAATTCCGAAGTGGGATAACGTTTATATGCTTACCTTGGCCGAAATCGAGAGATTCTGAACATTTCCATGCAGACTCTGACCCATCACGCCGATCATCATCATCAAGGGTACCATCATCAGTCTGCTCAACCCCGTCTCCAGCTGCTAACCCACTAGAGCCTGCTCCAGACACTCTCTGACTCAATCTGGTCCTCTTAGTTGTATTGGTGGATACCTCCGGCCCAGTAGAGGTTTTTCGCTTGGCCGCATGGTCAGCCTTTGCAACTACATTAGGATCAGGTCGAGTAACGGCAATCTCCTCTGGGGAAGCATGAGGGATGGCAGTACCCGCTGGAGCAGGCGGTGTGGTGCGATCAACAACTCTACCTAAAATGGAAGTGCCTAGCTCATGCGGTTCCTCCCGTACTGTGGCCTTCTCCAAGGAGGGCATGCAAAGAAAGTCGTGGATACTCATAACTGTAAAAAAAAGGGAGGTGAAAAAATTCGTTAGGTATGGTAAGAAGAGCTATACAACAACACTTAGTAAAAAATAGTGAATCCCTCCTACCGGTGTTATCAGAACGTCTTAGCACGGGATCACACATCGGGTTACGCCAAACCCTACTAAGCCCAGATCGAACAAGCACCCCCTCCGGGATATCACGAAGCTTCACAATGTGAGCCTTTAATCGGTCAACGTGATCCTGATTAAAACTGGTGGGAACCTTATCTGTGATACATGAATCGGGATGTCTCCAAGGCATGTGAAATGGAATAGCCCTACGATCTATCAAGAAATTTTTTTCCTTCCACTGTTTTAACCCAGACTTAGTAACTTCCATACACACAGGTGCAGAACCCCCACGTTTCGCAAAAGAAAACCAATCCCCCTGCTTAGAAAGTGTCTGAAATACCCGAAACAAAGTAACCGTAGGCTCTATGTTTAAACTCTGACAAAGAACCTCAAATGTAATCACCTTGCTCAAACCTAGAGGAACTAGCTGGGAAATATGCACCTTGAAATATTTCAATACTGCTAGGAGGAAAGAGGAAAAAGGAATCCTAACACCCGAATAATCAAAAATCCTAGAATATACACCTATGGTTGTATCCCCAGCTGGGAGAATACTCATCCTAAAGTTGGAGTCAGACAGGCGAGGCCTCAAGGATAAGGGGATATCATAAGTGGCAATTAAAGTCTTAAGTTCGGCATCCTTCAAATGGGAAACATATATATGCATATCTTTTTTAACCATGAGTAAAGTAAGGTGAAAATCAAAGAATACCTTAAGGAAGTGTTGAGAAATTCGACCAAGAAAAACCACTACGGACGAGAGCTATACCCTCCGGACAACCTAAGCCAACTCCGAACGAACCAAAAACCTCCGGACAAAATCCTCCGGACGAAACAAATCAAAAACCCTCCAAGCGAGCTCTAGTACAAACTCCGGACGAGACAACGGAGAAACCTCCGGATGAGCTCCAATACAAACTCCGGACGAGCTCGAATACAAACTCCGGGCAAGACAAAAAGAAACCTCTGGACGAGCTCGAATACAAACTCCGGACGAGCTCGAATATAAACTTCGGACGAAGCAACGAAGAAACCTCCGGACGAGCTCGAATACAAACTCCGGACGAAGCAACAAAGAAACCTCTGGACGAGCAAAAAAGAAACCTCCGAACGAGCCAAAGCCAAACAATACCGAGCGAAACAAATCCAATTAACCTCCGGACTAGGTAACTCCAAGCCGCTCCGGATCAAACAAATCCAATCCGCCTCCAGATGAAACAACTACAAGCCGCTACGAATCAAACAAGTACAAGTCACTCCAGACGAAGTAAATACAAAATCCCCCGTACAAACCCACACCCCTCTGGATAAGATTACTCCGGACGAGTCCGCACACCCCCGATCGGATCTCCGGACGAGCACTCAAGAAGAGAGAACAAGAAACATCTAATGAAGTAGGTAATTTTTTTTATGTGGTGTGGTAAAAATGAATGGTGTGGTTGGTATTTATAGTACTTGGGGAGAAGCTAGGGTTAGGAGACTTGGGCCTAGGAAGCCCATGATATACGGGCTAGTTGGTCCGGACACGTCCTGATAAATCCAATAGCAATGCACCAAAATAACAAAATCTTTGCTTTAATTTTGTACGGCAAACAAAAAAAAATCGATATATCCTACGACGGGGTAGCTTGGTCGACTGGACAAGTCTCCTCTTTTTTAAGTCTAGCACCAACTATTTAACAATACGTTAATACTAGACTGGGGGGACATGATGAGGTATGGTCTCCTCCGGATGCTTAGGGGGAGACGATCACTATTAACTCCTAATATTCCTAAGGCAAACTACTCCATGTTAGAACGGTCCACTGGAATAGCTGGGCTGACAAAGGCCACCTTAGGTCCAGAGGTAATAACTAAGGAGTAGTAGCTCCTCCAAAAGTAAGTTAATAGCTAGTCCCCTCAGGAGACAAGGACGAGCTAGTCAGGAGTAGCTAGTCCCCTTAGGAGGCAAGGACCAACCAGTCAGGAGTAGCTAGTCCCATCAAGAGGCAAGGACCAGCCAGTCAGGAGGAGCTAGTCCCCTCAGGAGGCAAGAGCCAGCCAGTCAGGAGTAGCTAGTCTCCTCAGGAGGCAAGGAGCAGCACTGTCTCCATCGAAGCTGGTACACTGACGACTGACGTACGATGTATGAATATCACAGACGTCTGGTCCACAATAAGTACTTGGAGCATGAAGACAACTTTGACCCCGAGGACAAAGTCTGATACACGCCAGCGACTTACACGCTGCCCCTAGAAGACAACCTGGACATACAAGACAAAGTCTGATACATGCTAGCGACTGACGTGCTGCCTCTAGAAGACAACTTAGCTTCCACAATACTTGTGTCTTGGAGCTAAGTCCAGGTAGTATATAAAGAACTATTCACACACATGAAAAGGTTAAGTTTTACACACACACTTCTCTTTACTCTCTCTCTAGTTTCTCCCACTTAAAACTATACCAAGCATACACTTACTCTCACGCCGGAGCTTGGTCTCGGATTCAAAACCCGGGGCGAGCTAACGGTGTTCTTTCTTATTTCAGCCTAAGAGACGAAGGAGTAGCTGCAGGATCTCCTAAGGATCAGGGCTGAAGAGCATCTACAGAAATTTGCTCGAACATTGGCGCCATCCGTGGGACCCGAAATACCAATCTACCAATTTCTAAGTAATGGATGGTTGTACGAAGGGTCCTCAACTGGAGGAAGGTGAAAACTTGAACACCGGGACACTTGGGACTGGGAGGACTCCCCCGGGAGGAACCTCTGCTCCCGCCGGACAAGCTCAAGGAGGCCTCTCTTCAGCATTTGTGAAGGAAAACATTGATGTACTAAGAACCATGATCAAAGAGCTTGACAACCGAGGTCAAGAGAAAGTAACCCCTCGCAAGCTCTTCAACGAAGAGTTGGGTAAAGCGGGGTCAGAGAACTCTCAAATGAGTCCCTCAGCAGAAGAAGTAGGAGGATACTCTTCTGATGGGTCCTCTAGGTCAAGGAGTCGAGGGAGGCCTCGGACTGCTCAAAAGCATCAAAAGAATGTCTCAAAGAAGAAAGGGACCTCTAAGTCTCACCGGTCGGAAAGATCAGAGGCACGAAGCAGATCAACGTCCAAAAGTATTAAGTCGAAGCCTCAATCAGGGCCTCTCGAAGGATATCAAGTTCAGATTCAGGGTATGACACTGTGTCTGACAGTGGTTCAGAGGACTTGAGCATGCCCTATAGACGGCCCAAGCCAATGCCTTTCACCTCTAGGATCACACGCTTCAGATACCATCAGCGGGCTAAACTACCACCAAACGTCCGGGTGTATAAAGGAAACAAAGATCCGGAAGATCACCTAAGCATCTTCTCTGCCGCAGCTGAGCAAGAAGAGTGGCCTATGCCAGTATGGTGTAAAATGTTTCGTCAGACCCCGAGTGGCTCGGCGAGGAACTGGTTTGATAGCCTAGACCCAAAGAGTGTAGATGGGTTTGAAGAGCTGAGTAGCAAGTTCTTAGAAGAATTCTCGCAGCAGAAAAGGTACGACAAAGATCCAACGGAGATATACGGCATCAAGCGAAATCCAAATAAAGGGTTACAAGCATTCATGGACCGTTTCAAGGCATAGAGTGCACATATCAAAGGCGTGCCTCCGGTACTAAGGATATAAGCGTTCATGCATGGGCATGGTCACCCAGAGCTGTCTAAAAATCTCAATGATTAAATCCCAAAAATGGTTGACGCGATGTGGGAGAGAGTCCGGGCCTTTATCAGAGGAGAGGCGGCTGTAGACACAACTGAAGCCATCAGATCTCCTCGGTGGGAAAAGAGTACTGGCAAGACCAGCTGGTTGGAACACCAAAATGGGTCTAGAAATAGAAGTCATAGAAGGGGGGAAGGAAAAAACATGGGGACCTGTGCTCCCTACGCTAGAAGAGAAGGCTTCACACCTCTAATGAAAACTCCGAAAGAGATCCTCGCTATGGATAATGTGAACTTCCCTCCACCACCCCCGATGGTGGGAACTCCGGAGAAGCGAAATATGAACAAGTTCTGTGACTACCATCAAGACCGGGGTCATAACATGAATGACTGATATCACCTTAAGAAACAGATTGAAGAGGCAGTGGCCTCAAGAAGATTGGCTCATTTGGTGAAGGATATCAGGCAAGGCGGCCAGAAGGGCAAAGGCTCATCCAAAGGAAAAGAAAAGGTTATCAACATAGTGAGATCCCAAGGGTACCGGAAAAGGCCCTACGAGAGGGTGGAGCACTGGATGGATAATGCGATAACATTCCCGTCAGTGCCTTGATATCAATTGATGAATTGCCCCGTGGTAGTGGAGGCCATGATTGAAGGCTACGGGGTAAGAAGGATACATGTTGACGGTGGTAGCTCTTCAGATGTTATGTACGAGCATTGCTTCAGAAGTCTTAGCTACTGGACGAGATCGAAGCTGAGAGAATCTCGAATACCGCTGGTGGGATTCTCAAGAGAAGTCAGTTACCCCATGGGGGTTATTGATTTGGAAGTCACTATGGGGGAATGCGGAAAAACCTGAACGGTCATAATGGAGTTTGCGGTGGTCAAGAGTCCGTCCCCGTTTAATGTGTAGGACGGGGATGAGGAGCTTAGGAGCTGTAGCCTCCACTATCCACTCAATGATGAAGTTCCCAACTTCGAACGGGATAGCTACTATATCCAACACTAAAGAGACTCTAAGAGAATGTAGACAGATCGAGGAAGCTCAAGTCCTAAGTCAACATGCGCGGGTAACAGATCATACTCCGATGCAAACAAGCTCAGAAGTGGCTAACCCTAGACTTTCGTTGGCTCTGGTGGAGACCCGCCCCCGGAGACGAGGAAAGGAACCAATGCTATTGGATGGTACAGAAGGAAGGCGACAACTTGACAAGGAAAGAAGACTACCCAAGTCTAGTGTCGAGGAAAAGATAGTGATAAATGATAACTACCCAGAACAGTTCGTCACCATCGGAGGAGGTCTGTCCGCTGAGTGCAGACATGCACTAATACATACCCTCCGAAAGAATGTGGACATCTTTGCATGGATTCCAACAGACATGACGGGTATCCCTAGGGCTATAATGGAGCATAGCCTAGACACCTACCCCCATATTGAACCAAAGGCACAAAAGAAAAGGAGTCTCGCCCTAGACAGGAGGAAGGTGGTGACTGATGAAGTTAATAAGTGGCTCAAGGCCGGTATCGTAAGACGGGTGCGATACCCCACGTGGGTTGTTAATCCGGTACTGGTCAAGAAGGTCGATGGGAGTTGGAGAATGTGCATCGACATTAAAGATCTGAATAAGGCATGCCCAAAAGATTTATACCCTTTGCCGAAGATCGATTGGAAGATTGAGTCGCTGATGGGATTCTAATATAAGTGTTTCATGGATGCTTATAAGGGATACCACCAAATACAAATGACGAAGAAGGACGAGGAGAAGACGGCTTTCCATATGGAAGAAGGAGTCTTCTGTTACACGAAGATGCCTTTTGGCCTCAAGAATGCAGGGGCGACATACCAGAGACTTGTGGACTCTCCCTTCAAGGAGCAGATAGGGGTAAACCTGGAAGCGTATGTGGACGGTATGGTGATTAAGAGTAAGATTGAACAAGACATCATAAAGGATATAGAACAAACTTTATCCACTCTCCGAAGGATAAACATGAAACTCAACCCGAAGAAATGTTCATTCGTTATGGAGGAAGGAAAGTTCTTGGGCTATGTAGTTACTTCGGAGGGCATAAGGGCTAACCCTAAAAAAGCAAAAGCTGTTATGGACATGCCATCACCCAAGACCCTTAAGCAGATGCAGTCTCTAAGTGGGAAACTAGCAGCCCTAAATTGTTTTTTTGTCTAAGTCGGCCGAACGATCCTTACCTTTTTTAGACACATTGAAAAAATGTACTAACAAGAAGGACTTCAGATGGACAGAGGCCGCTGAAGCAGCGTTCCTAGAGATGAAGATGTTGGTATCTGAGTTGCCAACCCTCTCTACCCCCAAGAATGGCGAGACCCTGATGATGTACTTGGCCGCAGCAAATGAAGCAGTTAGTGCGGTGCTCCTCACGGAAAGGAACGGGAGGCAAATGCCTATACACTATGTCAGTCGATCTTTGCAAGGGGCGGAAACAAACTATGATCCAATGGAGAAGCTAGCTCTGGCCCTAGTCCACGCGGCTAGGCAGTTAAGGAGGTATTTCCAAGCTCACCCGATCAAGGTCATAACTGACAGCCCGATCAGACAAGTGCTGAACAATTCGGGAGCGTCAGAAAGGTTAGCAAAGTGGGCTGTTGAATTAGGGGCTTATGGCATAACGTACGTGCCAAGTGTAGCAATAAAGGGCAAGGTCTTAGCAGACACTCTAACAGAGATAAGTGCTACAGCAGAGGTGCCTAACAACCCAAGAGTGGAAGACATCCCAAAACCTTGAAACGCAAGGGGAGATCTCACTCCTGGCCCGAAGGCATAGAGATTATATACCGATGGAGCTTCAAATAATGAAGGATCTGGAGCTGTCCTCATCCTGATAGCTCCAGACGATGTGGAATACTCTTACGCGCTTCGTTTGAACTTTTCTAACTCTAATAACGAGGCTGAGTATGAAGCCCTACTGGCTGGGCTGCGAATAGCCAAGGAGATGCAGGTGAGGGACATCCATGCCTTCGTAGACTCCAAGCTAGTGGCTAATCAGGTGGAAGGGTCATACGAGGCTAAGAGGGCAAGGATGATAAAATACCGGGAAAAGGTCTTGGAGCTAGCTGGTGCATTCAACAGGTTTCGAATAACTTCAATTTTTAACGGTGTTATAGCAAAAAGTGACATCACTTCAAATTTTCTCTTATAACTTAGAACGTATTTTGTAGTCAATGATGGATAAGCAATAATAAAAAAACTTTTATTTTTAATTTCATCTTCTCGAGTTGAAATGAAATAAAAAAGAAAACTAAAATCGTGTGTTCTAGAGACGGAAAGAAAAGAAAAATACATAATTACATTTATAGTAAATTTGATCACTCTTTCGTCTCAAAATTATTGTCCGTCGACAAAAAACACAAAAGTGCATTTATTACTGCTTCTCTTTCTTACCTTTTAGCAAAACGACAATTTTACCCTACAAATTAATTAAAACACGCGAAGTGGATAAAGTAGTGCGGACGTTTTCATGTTTAACAGATATAAAATTATCAATGGTTTTTTTTAATTTGTGACCTAGGGCATAAGTTAAGAGAGGTGATTTGCACACTCTTAATTTTGATTAAGACACTCACTGTATAAGAAAATAAAGCACTGTGTGAACTATAGTACAATTATGTAATGCACAGATGAGAGTGTCCCAATCAATTTTTTGAGTGTGCAAATCAATTCCCATAAGTTAAAGAGCTATGTGTCACCCTCTGAATGGTTAGCGTCATTGAGTGATTATCTTTATCTTTTAACACCAGGTCTCACAACTATTGACTGATCATTTAAAATGTGACACACAAGTTAGAAAAATCCAAATATCAATGGGGTCACGTATTCAATTTTTAATGCCTATACTTTTTAGAAATATTAATATGATGTTTTATTTTTGAGTTTTTGATTTTTTTTTTTAACAAGCGATATATTATTAACCCGACTAGCAAGAAGCTAGCAAAAATTACAAGGAAATAAGATTCGGGCTTTTGAGCCAATCGACCCAACTAAACATCGATTTATCCTTATTTAATTTCCTTGTAATTTTCTAGCTTCTTGCTAGTGGTTTTTAATAAAGTTGCCGTTCTAAAAAAAAAAAAAAAATGGGGTCACATATTCAATTTTTAATGCCTATACTTTTTAGAAATATTAATATGATGTTTTATTTTGAGTTTTTGATTGCTTTATAATATTATCTATGTCTCAAAAGTTGCACGTCTTTTTTTGGTATTTTCTAAACTAATTGTCCATTGCTTAAAATAAAAGATAAATTTGTTTAAGTTTATCATATTACACTTAATTCAAATTGATATCTACAAAAATAAAATAAAATACTAATTAATTATTAAAGGATAAAACTGTTATTTTTAAGCTTTCATAGAAATCAAAATAGTAATTAATGCATTTTTCTTAAACAATGTATTTCTTATTTATGGATAATAATTTTGGAACGGATAGAGTAACGATTACTATAATTAACATTATCCTCCTTGCTTGTAATTTAGTGCCAACAAATAATACTCGGATCATACTTTTTTGGGCAGACTTAGTGCCATTGTGTTTACGTTTTTGTCGTTTTAAAGAAAATAAAAAAGATTTGTCTTAAATAATGTGTTTTTTTAGAGAATAATTATTTTGAAACGAAAAAATAGCGCTTAGAAAAGATTTGTCTAATTCACTATCTCACCTTGGTGCTCAGTAGCCTCACTGATCAAATTAATTGTTAAAAGTTTTCTAAAAGTTATGCTTGTCTTCAAATTTATGGATTATTTTTATAATTAAGATCTTTCAAATTTTATATGAACATGATTGATAAAGTTCACTCATAAACATAACAGTTGAACTTTCCACCTGTTGAGAGGCCGTTTTTCTTTTTTATTGTAAAATAACTTTATCGGTCATATTCATATAAACTTTATCCTTATTTTTAAAATGTTGGTGGTTAAACTCATGGTCATCTTGTTAGTTAGATATGTTCATGGTCATTCTTGATTGTCTTTTAGTATGTTTTTATTACTTTTTTTAGTTTAGTAATATAACAAATTAACTCGTAAACACACTAAACTTTATATTTTTTACTCACGAGGCGATTGAACCCGTGCGATGCACCGGGCAGCATTTTGTAGGAAATCGAAGTTTTGGTTTAATGGCTGGTGTGTTGGTTTGAACATGGTTGCAAGTATTTTAGGTTGTCTTCATTTTTTCATTAAGTTTGTTGACCGTCGTATCTGTTACGCCGGTCTATCCCCCCTCCTCATGATTGTTCTCTGAAGAATGGGGTATCTTTTGTTTGGGTAGACACGTTTCATGCTTGTTTAGTCTTTATAAAATTTATGTTTGTGTTTGTAGTTTGTCTGCAGTTTGAATAATGTATGGATGTTTTGGTTTTTAATGAATATGAAAGTTATGGTGTTAATCTAAATTGATGTTTACTAATTTTTTTGTTTTAATGTTGTATGCTTATTGTTTTTGTATTCTGTGATGATCTCTGGTTAGTGAATTGGGTTGGTTTGGTTTAGTTTATGTTTAAAGTCATTTCACTTAAAGGTTGTATTAGGTAATGAATCAGTGTTTATGTTTTGGAAAATGAGTAACCATACCGTACATTAAGGTCTCGTTATCATACCACACACCTTAAATAGTCTAGAATACGAACCTTTAATAATACGGACGCCAAACGTTAAAAAATCTTATCATTATCACAAAACACAAATATAATAACAACCACTGAAACATGTTTTAACAAATTATACCAACCTCATACCACAAAAAAAAACTTTTTTCTTAGAAAAATAAATAATAATCGGATACCTCATATGAAGCTCTTTGTTGTGCCGGAGGATAAGCAACTAACTCGTCACCACCTGTTTGTCTTTCACCACAGATGCCATCTTCCTAACAACCCCAATACTTATATCAATGCATTCACCACAAAATTAAACACAAACCCCTGAGTTTTTTTATAAACATAATGAAAATCAAGAATTTCTTCCAAAATAAAACTAATTACCTGCAACACCAACACCACCGAAGAGTTGAAAACGAATCGAATAAAAACGCGGGAACCAAAAACCTCCAAAATTGAAACCCTAACTCTTGTGTAACACTATCTTCAGGCACAAAAAAAACCCCTCAAAATCAACCCCTAAAATTGAAACCATGATTCACGTGTGTGTGTTCTCGAAGAGTCTGGTGAATAATTTGTGTCGTGTTTTGTTAGTGATTTGGGAGGGTATGTGTTGTAATTAGAGGGTCGTGGGTTTTCTTTTAGTATCAATGGATTAATGGGAAAGAAACTGAAACGATTTATCTCATCAATGAATTAATGGATTAGAGAGTTTGGCCAATGAGAAGAGAACGAAACTTATTTCTACTTATCATTACTACTTAGCATTTAATGAACAAACTCAAGTTTATAATATAATAGATAGATTGTTAAACATTAAGTCTTTTGTAAAAAACTATAATTATTAAATGTGTTTTGCAATAAATGCATTAAATGCAAAAAGTTGTTAAAGACTTTTTGCATTATGGGTCTCTAATATACGAAGTACTAAATAATAGAGGGACCTATTGTACAACATGTCTGGTTTGGTACAAGTATATCGTTTTTCTTTTTTATGCTTACCTAAAGATCTAAAACAAGTAAATGACGATTATAACCTCGATCAAAAATTATGTTTAATCACTTATATGGTGGGATATCCATTTACATAACAAGAAACACCATCAATGTCACAACAAAAAAAATAATATAAATGAAAAACACCATATCAATTTTGAGTCATCAATGGAGTACTTTAATAACAAAACCAGTATAAATCATGACTCGAACCACTCTTTAAACGACTAACAATAAATAAACAAAAGAAACCCACCATCAAATAACCCACTGTTAACAATTCAAGATCAATTTTATAGCTAAATATAAAATTAAACTTCAAAAATTACAAAGTAATATGAATACGAAGGCAAAAAATGTTGTAAAAATACACGAACAATACCATCATAATCTATTAAAAGTGAAAGAAAACAGAGATCTGATTAAGTTCTTGATGTGTTAGAAGTCTTTATAAGAAAAAAAAGGTATGTTGTGAAAATAAAGAAAGAAAAAGAAAAGATGAAGATGGTAATTTGATAAAGGGTGGTATATATGAGCGTCTGGTTTAAAAGGACTTTACAATTAGTTCTCTCCTCAATTAGACATGTAGATAGTAAAGAAAGAAAAAGAAACAACCAAAAGTAAGTGGGCCCGTCTGAATCTGTTACTAAAGGGTATAATAAGTGCAAAAGAAACAACACCCTACTCATCTCCGCTGCATATTCACAAGTCTATGTCTCTTAAATAGGTTTTTTATTGGATTGAGATCCTTTCATGTTCAATTTGAACATAAGAGGTAACGTTGAAGTTTATGTGAGTGAAAAAAATAATAATTCATATATTGTAGGGTCTCGATTTTATTAAATAATAAACACCTCACTCACATAATCTTCAACTTTACCTCTCATGTTCAAGTTTAACATAAGAGGATCCCAATCCTTTTTTTATTTCCTTGTTCTTTCTAACCCCTGCAACTTTAAAAACGCCATTGTTGCTCTTAAATTTCTCTTTTTTAAATTTTGGTTTCATTTGTTTTAGTTGAGAACAAAAAGGGTATGCACTTTTATATTACTAGATAAGCACTCTATGTAAATAACCAAGTAAAAGTATAAAATTAGTTTTTTACACTCTAAGCCAAGAATTCACAGAGTATGCAAGTGCATATCATGTCTAACATGTAAACCCGCCTCCGCTCCGTTAGTAAAGTTTTGAAACTTGTGATCTACATACTTTTCACCATATTATATATTTTCATTACCAATATCATAACTAAAAAATGTCTTTTCTTAGTTATAGAAGATCCGAAGAGTCAATCTGCATAACACAAAGACATGCCTGTAGAAAACCCAACCCAACCATGAAAGAAACGCCGGGTGAATGGAAAGAGGTGAAATGACGCAATAGAGGCTCCGTGTTTAACAGATTAGGACGAGAACAACAGGGGAAACAAAAGAACTCGAGAAATGAAGAAGTAAGTAAGATCTCTGTTAACATCTACGTTACTAATTTTCCTTACACGGTAGATAGCATGTGGTTACCTAAACTGTGTGAGAAGCATGGAATAGTAGTGGATGTGTATCTTTCAAAAAACCTCTTTAAGCTTAGCAAAAGATATGTATTCGTTAGATTTATCAAGGTAGATGGTGTGCATTCTTTGATTGACAATTTGCGTAACATATGGATTGGTTCTTACAAAATGTTTGCGTCTTCCGTAATCCGAGATCGGTTTGGCAATATGATCAAAGATAGGTAGGTTCCTAATCGAAGTAATAAGGTGGGTAGCGAGACAAATTTCAAGGCCCTGATAGTTAAAAAGCACTATAAACGTAGTCATGATACACCATCTTATGCTTCTGTGGTTGAACCTAAGTTGAAGTCTACCATCTCCAAACCTGATAATGAACCTATTGAGTTGGTTTCTGGGGATTATGTTGTTAGCAATGACGAGTGTGACAAGGTGTGCCTTGGGCTTGTAAAGGAGATTGCGTCTTTGCCAGTGCTAGTTAACATGTGTAAAGCACAAGGGTTTCTTGACTTGGATATTTGTTACATGGGAGGTATGTGGGTTATGATGAAATTTATATCCCCCGAGGCATGTTTAAAATTTCGAAGCAATGTTGTGGTCCGTTCATGGTTCAAGCAACTTTTGGATTGGTCTCGAGATTTTGTACGCAAAAAAGGCTAGTGTGGTTGGATTGTGATGGTTTGCCTGTTAGAGCTTGGAGTGCAGCAAACTTTTATAAGCTTGCTTTTAAGGGGGGTAATGTTGTGCACATGGATGACGATTTGGGACCAACCTTAGCTACCACTAAGATATGCGTTGAGACGGGGAGAATGGATATCATTGCTGAGGAGGTACTCATTATGATAGATGAATCTATGTTTGTGGTTAGGGTGCGTGAAGTCTCCGGGTGGGTGCCATTTTTAAAAAGAAGTGTGTTGATACACGGGACATGGAACCATCTTTGGAAGGTGACGCTATTGATTTTGCTGAAGAAGTGAATAGTCTCCACTCCGTTCACGATGAGGACGCTCTAGATAATCTACATGATTCTGATCCGTTTAGTTTGTCTGATCTTATCCGTAAGGAGGCTGATAAAGCCAAATTGCAGAGAATGGAAAAACTAAACGCCGACCCTGGATTGATTGCCCTTAGATTTGGAGAACGAGGTAAAGGAGGTTAGTGTTGACGGTTCTTTGTCACACCCTCCGGGGTTCACGAATGAGGGCCAAAATGAGGATAGATATGTTACGGTGGAAAGAGGCGAATCATGTGGGTCTCCTTTCTCGGACAGTGTGCAACAAATTCCCAACTAAGTATCGATGGTGGATGGTTTAGATTCTCTAATTGAGATGGGGATTACGATGGGGTATAGTATGAAGGGGTGTGCTCAGGATAAGTTGGATGTTATTAACTGTATCGCGGCAAAACAAGTTTCTCAATGAATTGCTTCTCAATTAATATGCAAGGCATCGGGAATGTTGATAAGGGAAAGTGGTTAAGAAAGTTGTGTAATAATTCAGGAGACTAAGGTTTCTTCTATTGACATTGATATGGTTCGTTCTTTGTGGGGTAATACACATTTTGATTATTTGCATTCTGACGCGAGAGGTCTATCGGGTGGTATTTTGGTTATTTGGGAACCAAACTTGTTCATCAAATATCATGTTTTTGTTCATGCAAACTACGTTGCCATCCTAGGAGTCTGGGCTTCTAAGAATGTGAAAACTCTCATGGTTTCCGTGTATTTCCCTCAAGATTGGGCCTCAAAAAAACAAGTGTGGAAGTCTCTTCTTCAACTCTTTTCTAGGACGGAAGGTGAGATTATGGTTATGGGTGATTTTAATGAAGTTAGAGATGCCTCGGAGAGATTTGGAACCGTGTTTCATGAACATACCGCGCATGATTTTAATCAGTTCATTCATGATTCGAACTTGGTGGATGTCCCTTTAGGTGGGTTCTCATTCACGTGGTCAAACAGGTTGGGTACTAAGATGAGTAAATTAGATCGGTTTTTGCTCTCGGAGGGGATGTTTGATGTCTTTCAACATCTTGCTACTACGGTGTTAGAAAAAGGCATCCCATATCATTATAAGCTAATTAAATTAACTTGGGCGAGAACATAAGGCTAATTATGGGCTATTAGAAAAAGGCATCCCAGATCGGTTCTTGCTCTCGGAGGGGATGTTTGATGCCTTATGTTCTATTGCGAGAACATAAGGCTGATTATGGGCCTCCTCCGTTCCGTTTATTTCATTCTTGGATGGAGCTTGATGGGTTCGACGATCTAGTTAAGGATTCATGGGAGGTGCCTGTTGTAGGGGAATCTAATGCTATGATTATATTTAATAAAAAGTTGCAATCTCTTAAAAATAACATTAAGAATTGGAATAAAATTAGAAGGCAAACTTCTGAGGCTCGTATATCTCAACTGTGGTGTGAGGTTAAGGATATCCAAAATAGGGTCGAAGATGGTTCAACTTCGATAGATGATATCCAAAAAAGGGTTCATCTTATTAAGCAAATTAGAGACATCGAACATGTGGAGAATCTTGACTTAGCTCAAAAGGCTAAGGTTAAGCGGGTCATCGAAGGAGATGAAAATTCTTCTTATTTTCATTCTTCTATTAACCGGAAGAGAAGGCAAGCTGCTATGCGTGGAGTGATAAAAGATGGTGTTTGGATGGTTGAGCCAAACGATATTAAGGCTGAGTTTAAGGATCACTTTCAGTCTCGGTTTTCTAAGGATGGTGGGGTTCGGCCTACCATTCTTTCTGATTGCTTTCTCAAGTTGTCAACTAATCAAATTACGAGTCTTGATGCTCCTTTTTCTTGCGAGGAGATAAAGAAAGCTGCGTGGGATTGTGGTTCGGATAAGGCTCCGGGTCCGGATGGGTTCACGTTTGGTTTCTTCAATAGATTTTGGGAGGTGATCAAAGAAGATGTTTTCGCCTTAGTTCGTAGCCTCCAGAACCGTAGGGTTATTCTCCGCGGGTGTAACCCTTCTTTTATTGCTCTTATTCCAAAGGTCAACGACCCGAGATTTATCTCTAACTTTCGTCCTATAAGTCTTATCGGGTGTCAATATAAAATCATCAGGAAGCTTCTAGCTAATAGATTGGCCATGGTGATTGATTTGATTGTTAGTCCCGAACAGTCTGCTTTTATCAAAGGCAGATGAATTCTTGATGGCCCTATGATGTTAAGTGAGATTATTGCCCATTTTAAAGCTACCCGGAGAAAACTTATGGTGTTTAAGGTGGATTTTGAGAAAGCATATGACTCTCTGTCATGGGACTTTCTCTTTGAAGTCATGAACAAGATGGGATTCACTATTAATTGGTTTGCTTGGGTCAAAGCAACTCTCACCTCTTCTAGAGCTTCGGTGCTTCTTAATGGAGCCCCTACGGAGGAGTTTGATATTCAGCGGGGGCTTAGGAAGGGTGATCCTTTGTCTCCTTTCCTATTTGTTCTTGTTATGGAAGGGTTCCATGTGGGTATTTCGGAGGCTTGTCGGGCTAATGCGTTTCAAGGAGTGTCGACAGGCTCCTCAGACATTCGGATTTCTCATCTATTGTATGCAGATGATGCTATTCTTTTATGTGATTGGGGGTCCGAAATGCGAGGCGTATTATTTGGATGTTGCGGGTCTTTCGACTAGCTTCTGGTCTCAAAATTAATTTAAACAAAAGTAAGTTAATTGGGATAGGAGTTGATCTCACTGAAGTTTAACAAATTTCCGAGATGATTGCGGTTCACCTGCCTTTCCCGTGGGGTGCAATATGAACCATATTGATTCTTGGAAGCCGATGATTGATAAATTTAATAAGAAGTTGTCTTCTTGGAAGGCTAAACTTCTTTTTGTAGGAGGTCGATTGACCTTGCTAAAGTCTGTCATAGGTAGCCTGGCTATATATTATATGTATATTTTCAAGGTTCCTGTAACGGTTCTACAGATGCTTGAATCTCTGAGGGCTCGTTTCTTTTGGGGTGCTGATTTGGGAGACAGGAAATTGCATTGGATTGTGTTTGGCCCCCCCCCCCACCCCCCCCTAAGGGGTGCCCACGGAACCCTTGCCTCACCGTGAATTCCTGGTCGGGGCCCCCCCCTTGTTCTGGTGGCCTTGGGCTGGGAAGCCTTGCTGCCTTTAATAAGGCTCTTTTGTTCAAATGGATATGGATATTTAGGGATAATCCCAATGCTTTGTGGGCACGTATTGTCTCTTCGATTCATGATACTCATAGGGAAGGAGGTGCTCGGCCTTCCTCTTGGTTTGGAGGTCTGAGCCCGTGGGTCAACGTCGGTCGGGCTATGGAGCATTTGGAGGTCAAAGGTTTTCACATGGATAACTTTTATAGGATCAAAGTGGGGATTGGAGATAAGACTTCCTTTTGGCGAGACCGATGG
>BQNB010065996.1:10264-34734 GCA_026074375.1 Tanacetum coccineum | reverse complement strand
AATTGTTTAGATTGTTCGTGAGGTGTTGTGAAGCCTTTGTTGGATTATTTTGGGAAGCTAAGCATCAGGTGAGTTTCATAGTCACACTTTTACTTCATTTTAAACTTGGGATGGAAATGATGCTAGTATGGAAATGTTTTGATTACTGTGATAATGTGTTTAAAGTGATGCATGGACTTTATGTGGCTATTATATGTTATGTGCTACATGTTTGTGATGTGATACGCTCCATGGCTTAGTGATCAATTGGAGTAGGTTTTGTGGTATGATCCATGGCTTAGTGATTAATTGGGGTAGTTCTATGATAGAGACGTCTCGTAATCGTGTGAATGATATTGGTTTGGTTTGGATTTGATTTGGTTTACATGATAGCTTATATGGTAGTTCATTTATTGTCATGCAGTGTTTTTCATTTATCACAGTAATGATTTAATTGGATTTATATCGTGTCTTAAACCTATGACTCTCACCAACCGTTGTGTTGACGTTTTTAAGCATCATTTTCAGGTGAGCTTAATGGTGCTAAGATAGAGCGAAGTGGCTAGAAGAGACCGTAGGATGCTTGGAGTTATTTATGCTTTCTGTTTGAATAAATGCGTTTGCATGAATTGTTTGGATTATGTTTTTGCATGTCATTTATTGACGAGACCTCTTTCTCATTAATAAAGACACCATTAGGTTTTGGGTATTGTTATGACACTTTATGTCTTTGCTTTACTTTAGTTTTCATTTTAGTATTCTCTATATAGACACCATGTGTTGTGATGATATCCATTCTTGTTTACGCCTCGCGTTTCCGCCTTGGCGGGGTGTGACAGATTGGTATCAGAGCCTATGGTTATAGAGAACTAGGTGGTTGAGCCTAGACTATAGCTTAAGGGTCCCTCATATAGTTGCATTTTAGGGCATAAGTGTTTGTGTACGTATATACCGTATGTTCCCGCTACCTAAAAGCTTTGAAATTCTTTCTATTTTGAATTACTACTATATAATATGAAATATATACTTTTTCATTATGGGGATCTAATAGTATATACCCCTTTGTTATTGTTTTAGTCATGTCTTCCCCTACCCCTAGGAGATATCGTTGGGAGATTGTTTACCTCACTGGACCCGCGGAGTTGGGTGACTTTTGAGAGAGAAAAGTCAAACCCAAGCGAGGCCCAACATAAGTTTATTTCATTTTCTACCTCGATGCGTTGCTATAATCGAGGATTGCTTTTATATTTTGGGTCACGATGTGACTTCTGTTTCGTTTGGTCGATTGGGATTTTATGGTTCGTTAGATGGATTATCATGTTTGAGTTATATTTGGATTATTATTAAGTGCTATGTGGTAGATGTGTGTTATCATTGAGATGTGTGGTCTTGGAAGTAAGTACACGTGTGAAAAAGGTGCAATTATAATTATGGTCGCGAACATAATTATAAAGGCAACACACACGTGGACTTGTGACTTTGATTGCATTGATCATTGTTGCTTGTATGTATTATGTAAGGATGTAAGTCTGGATAGTTGTGTAGATGGTAGTGTAGATGTGATGTGAGATCCTGTTGAGGATGGTTGTGTGGTTAGAGAATTCCTCTCTTAACCGATTGGGCGATTATATTAGGTTGGGTTGCGTAGATGGTAAGGTTCCCTTTCATCTATCGTTTGTTCACTACACAACTTATCTTCACACCTTGATCACGACTACACAACTTCTTCAATCTTCACAACTTCACACCTTCACAACTTCTTCTCACCACACTACTTATATCACTAACTATCTAACACTACTATAAATGATTACCAAGATCCAACTATACATACAACAATCACCAAATCCTAACAACCTACACACTTTACAGATTTACAAAGATTCAAGGTAAGAATATGGATGCAACAAGATGCAATATAGATTTTGTGATTTTGGGGTGTAATACTTCTTCGACTAATAATGTAAAGTAATTCTTTTCTTGCACTTGAGGAATTGGAGCTTGGAGATCACTTTAAAACAAATGCAAAATGATTAAATATCAAAGATTTTAAGAGATGATATGTGGGCTGTTTAATCAGAAAGAATGAGTGCAAAAGGTGAGAAAATAGTGGGGAATAGTCTAGTATTTATAAGACAAACTAGAGGAGCGTATCCTAATGGCCGACCCCTTAAATAGGGTGCCGCTCCCTTAAAAGTAGGGGGCCCGCCAATGTAATCTAAGGGGGCCGCCAACTTATACAGACTGCTCCCTTTATGTCCCTATTAAGGGGAAGGTGTTTACTCGACCATTCTGAGCTCGTTTTATAGGTCCGAAAATTTTGAAATCAAAATGTTTTAAATTTGAATAAAACAATTTCTTTTAAATTGGTATAAAATGTTTTTGTGATGTATTATAAAAAGTTTAAAACATTTTATAAAAATCTTTTGATCATAAAATGCATCAAGCATATTGTTTATACATACCTGAAAGTGATATAATTTTGAAATGAATATAAACTTACTAATTACTTGTTTTAGGTTTAATTTTTTCATTGAATGTTTTTATATTTTTGTGATTAAACAATCACAATGTAAGGATGTGAAAAATATTAAATAATGATTTTAGGCATATTTCTTCAACAATATAATATAATACCTTGGTAGCTAATTGCCATAACCTATGAAATTCAAATATAGTCGTTTGGTTTACCTATCCGTCTTAACAACAAAACGAGATTCGCAAATCCCATGGCCTATTTACAATATTCGACGTTCGATAAATCGCAAGTGATTAATGTTCCATGATGTGGAGTGGGTCTTTTGGCATAAAGGGACTTAGACCAACAAATGCAAAATATATCATTTGAAAGCATACATTTAGAAAACACTTGTTAATCCATGGTTTATAGCATGTATCCCCCCCTCACGGGTTAATGAAATATAAGACTTAAAAGTGAGGCATAACTCACCTTAACGTAATATTGAAATCTGATTGAGGCAAAAGTATATCAAGTGAAAGTAACGCTATCGTCACCAACCTGGATAATAAGTCAATTCATATGTAATCGTTATGTTTCAAAACTTCCATAAAGATTTAACGTATATCTTGATATTATGGAAATATTGTATCAATGTCGAGCAATCATAATTTAAGCAGGCCACTTAGTATTGTTTGAGGTGCTTCAAAGATGCACTTTAAATCGTAACCCCCACAAACTTGTCAAACAATACCCAAATGTACCCCTCACAATGAAACTCCCTATATCATGAATACGAAAAATTTTAAGATTTCTTCAAAAGTTAATCGATGATAAGTTACGTGAAATATATAACATAATTGATTTATAAAGTGTTGATCGGTGATTAATAATGATAAATGTGTCGGGTTTTAACAAAATCGAGTTTTATAATATTTATTCTATAATTTGTATAAAAATATTATATTTTAAAGAATACAAAATGACAGTATATACCCTTGGTTTATGATCTTTTACAAGTTTAGTCCTTTAAGTATATATATATATATATATATATATATATATATATATATATATATATATATATATATATATATATATATATATATATATATATATATATATATATATTAAACCTTGAACTTTAGAATTTGGCAAAACAACCCCTCATAGTTATAACTTTGGAATAATGACATTTTTATTCCCTTTAGTTATAAATTTTAGAAAGTTACGATATATACCCCTATGCATGGAAACTTTTGCATAATAAGTCCAAAAAGCCATGCAAGCTTATTTTAAGATTCCAAATGATATTATGCAGTTTATGCTTATAAGAATAAGCTAAATATGATGTTTTAATCGTAACAAAATTTAGAAAAAGGATTCGCATCGTATCAAGAAAATCAAAATGGTCCGTTTTTTTAGGGTTTTATAGAAAACAACATGGGGTTGAGATTCAAGGCTCAAACAAGAAGTTCATAACATATCTTAAAGAGTATTATGAACATTATTGACAGATATAAAGTCTTATGGAACAAGATCTTAGGCTTACTTGAGCTAAAATGGGTCGAAAAGGTTTTATTATCCGGTAAACTAGAACTGGCTTCAAGACTTGTTTTTCTTGCTTCTGGCTTCTTTCAAAGCTTAGGGACTTCTCTTAATCTTCTAGTGCTGCTATGGAAGGGTTATAATTCCATTTGAGGGTGTGAGATGAGTTGTGTGGGATGATTTGAAATGGGGTGCTTGGTTCGTGTATTTATAGGGCTTAATTAGAGCCTTATATCCAAAGTTTTCTATGTTACCAAAAGGGATAGGGCTGAGATAATAAGATTCATGGAAGCTATGAATGAGTAATACAAGCTAGAAAAATATCTAAGCAAGATATGTGGTGTTGGAGGGGTTCGGCTACAAAAGGAAGACAAGAGGTGAAGTAGCAAGCTTGGTGGCCAATAGTTGAAAGGGATATGCTTGTAAGCAGCTTGGAGACATAAAGTGAGAGTTCATGGAGTGCTAGGATGGGTCTTGGTATAAATAATAGGTCAAAATGGAGAAAGGTGTATCGGGTCCATTTAGGTCTCGTTTAGGGTTTTGGACTTTATTTTTTGAGTTTAAAAGCAAAGGTTTAGATGATTAATTTTATGATTATGGGTAGATGGAGGTTTCAGTGTTTAGGATTAGGTTTTTAGGGCGTGACTAATTTTAGTGGTTTATTATAAGGTTAAAGTGGAATTTAGGGTTTTAGGTTTTATTTTTTAAGGGTTTTAGGGTTTTAGATTAGGGTTAGAAATGATTTTAGGGTTTTAAGTTTAGGTTTAAGATCATGTATTAATGCTTGTACTTTACTGACATTGGTGGTCAAGTTAAACATTGATTTAGAGCTTAAATGACTCTAATAAGTTTTCTGTGCATACATTGACTTGTATCATTAGTGCCTTAGAAAGTTGTAACTTGATTTAGGAGGAAAAGATATTCAAATGTTGGCATTGATACTTATACATATGCCTTTAAAGGCTGTACATCCATTCTAAATATGTATACATTACGATATAATTAGGGAATTTTATATAGAACGTTTAACTTTAATGCTTGTTTTAGAATAATGTTTTGAAAATGTAATGTTAATTGATAATGTATTTAGTAAAATAAATGATCTTAGAAATATCAGACTACATATTAGGATGCCTTTACATGATATAAACTTATATAAAGATGGCATTGAGAGAGGTTGGTGTGAGCTTCATAGAGATCAATTACGTGGCGTAATGAAATAAAGCAAAATTTCCCTGTATAGAGGTATTAAAAGTGGCATCTAATTTAATAGATGGATATTATATTGATGAAAATTAGGTTGTTATAGTCCTCCAACCTTACAGAAATCTCATCCCGAGATTTAGTCGAATGATAGAATATAAAGTTCAAGATTCATCATATGAGGGTAATATTGACAATGATTTCATGAAGTAAGGGATTTGTTTGTACAAATGCCGTATACTTAAGCCTACTCATTTATAATTTGTCACTTACAAAAAGAGGCATCCTAATTCATTTCAATAAGACGGCTATAAATTTTACTATCTAAGCATAAAACAATATATAAAAATGTGATGTGTAGAAGATGATATGAATTTTCAAATCATAAGAAAAACAAAACTGGAAGGAATAATGAACAATAATTGCACATTTCCAATATTTTTATCAGTCAAGGATCTTGCATAAGTGTTTTTACAGGAAGAGAGGGGCGAGTAGTCAGAGTTAATATCCTAGAAAACAATAGGATTAGACAAATGATGTTCAATTTTGATATCATTCAGACATGAAGGGTGTAACGGAATTACCACATAAATTATTCATGGATTACTTTATCTTACATATCTTATAATCATCAAAACTATACGAGTGTTGAACTTATGCTACGTCCTCGTGGTAGGCATTCTAGATAAGAAGTAATAAATACAAAAATATAGTAGCTTGGAGTTTCGAGTTTTATTAAACTTATGAATGGTTTATCAAATGAATCCTTGCATATGTAACTGGTGGCGAACTTGAATATCCCATCAAGATTTGTTTATAGGGTACAAAATCCTAAAAGCAAAAAAAAAGCAAGCAATCCTTGTCTCTTAGTAAGTAGGCTTCCATGTGGCCATCGCTTTTTGCTTTTGAGCATAATGAATTATTGCATAAATCCTCTTTCTCTCCACAGCATTACAAGTTATGGATACTGGATTTAGGTTGTTTCTAGGTTGGTCACCTTTTTTCTTCTGCAGTTCCTGGTCAATGACCTACCCTTGTTGCAAGTTTGAGACACCTGACAGTGCAAGTCCTATGTATTGTTAGGGTGCATCTTTTGCACAAGACGATATCCAGTATACCCAATATTGCAGTAATAAGCCTTTGAAGGTTCTTGCCTCCTATTCTGCTATTAGGTGAGACATTGTTGATGCGGTTTGTTATTTTTGCGGTTATCTTGTAAGTTGTTGTTGTTGACGATTGTTGGAGTGGTGTTATTTTGTTGTTTGCAGAGTCTATTGTGGTAGTTGTTGTTGTCGTGGATGTTTTTCTTTCATCACAAACTTTCATTTGTATCATTGGTTCCTTGCTCAAATTGTGTTTTGTACTGATCCATTTACCTCTGGGTCATGGTAATAGGCTTCCCTCCAAAGTTCTAGAGGCTTTGAGCGTAACATTTCCTTCAATACTTCTGGGTAATCCTGATGAAAGCTTCCAGGATTTCTTCTCGTTTATTGGTACCAATTAGGGCCATAAACTGGCTAATTCTTAGAATTCTTCTATGTAAGTTTTTTAAGATCATTTCCTTTACAGTCAATATTGTAAAGTTCATCTTCTATTTTTCTGACTTTAGTTTGTGGACAATACTTGTTTGTTAAGAGCCTTCTCAACTCAGTCCAAGTGATCCTATTGGCTCGATCTATTCCAATAGATTGGGCATATGCATTCCACCAGGATAAGGCATCATCAGTCAGGGTACCAGTAGCAAATGTCACTTTGTTTTCTCATCAAACATTGCTACGAGAAAATACTGACTTAGTCCGTTCAAACCAGCGGATGAGGTCAACTGATCCTTCCATACCATTGAAGTAGAAAGGTTGACAGCTTATGAACTCTTTATAGTTTCCCGTTTTGTTACAAGAGTTCCAGTATGTCTGGTGTTCCTGTTGGGATTGCTAGTACCTGCCATTGTTAGTAGCTTTCTTCCAAGAGCTCTAAAACACAATCAACAACTAGTTAGCTTGATGGCAGCCTAGTCATGGCTGGTGACTTCAGATGTTGACTGGTCCTTTATAGAGGCATTCTAATCACATATGAAAGACAACAACAAATTAGAATCCATAAAATGATTAATCGTATCACAAGTTTATAAAGATTTATGAACATAGATGCAAGAATATAGACCAAAAAAATTGAATTCGAGAGATATACACAGAAATAATAGAATAGGAACCAATTGAAGCTAGTGTTCTAAGGTACAAAGATTTGAGAAAATTGGATGGTTAAAAAGAATCATAGTAAATCGTCGATAAAGATATAGTCAATCATACTACAGATATAGGATAGACAAATTTCCTTTTTGAAACAAAACAAAAACACTATTGGTTTTTATGAAATAATGAGGTAGATAAATCACTACTAGTTATTAGAGATCATAAAATAACTTTGGTCTATAGTAATTTACATAGCAAAAATTTGGACAAGCAACATTAGATTATAGCCAACACAACCAGTGGCTAAATTCTAGAAAGCTGTAAACGAACACAGATCTAATTAAGATTGTTCTCCTTTGTTGTTTTTGAGTTCCTTGGATCTTGTTCAAAAGTCCATTGATGACGAACCTGGATATCCTCCATGATTATTTCCAGAGATGAAGTATCTAAGTCTATCAAGCAACTATTGTAATTCCTCGGGACTGTTCCTTCCTGGTGTCACGGTAATGAATCTATAATAGAGTATCTAACTTTGCAAGATAACAATCAAAGGGATAGTCTGGTGGTGGTGTAGTTTGACCCTAACTAGTGATAAGATCCCTACTGCTGAAGATGGACATACTAGAATGGTGATTCAACAAGAGGATTCTCAATGTATTAGGTGGTGAAATCTCCTCTGGAGGAAAGAAATTCTCAGACTCAAACATTAGTGATAGAGATAACACTGAGATTGGAGACACAACAGTTTGGTGGAGCAATAGGAGCATGAAGTTGGATGGAATAGAGGTAATTCATTATCAGTATCATCCCTATGCTTGCATGATTCCATATACGGATCATCATGAAAAGGTAAAATGACTGTAATCCAGAAGATACTTAGTTTAAATATTGAAGAAGTCAGGAAAGTGGTTTTCCCGGTGTGGCTGGGAAATAGATCTGGAACATTTGTAAGAGGAAATAAGAGCATCCTCAATATCGGAATCAATGGGACGAAAATAAGGTGGTCTGATGAAGACATAACTTGTGTCACAACCCATGTAAATAACATAAATTAATTTTTTTTAAATGATAGTATAAGTAATTAAGCATCGTTACATACAATTCCAGGAAATGAGCCAGTGGCACGTAGGACTTTCTGGCTAAAAAGAGAAAAGTAGTTATAGTTAAGTTTTAAACCTTGTTCTTTATACCATGGCGCTAATACCAAGCTGTAACATCCCCATTTTTGACATATAGCATGCGGAAGCAAATCTGAGTATTACGTCATAATACAGACAGTCATTAATTATACGAAAACGACTCAAAAGATCAATTTTTGAAAATTTTGTAGTCATTCAATTATTCATTCATAGGTTTACAAAAAGGACAGGATCCCAAAAAATAAAAACAATAAAGTTTGAATGATAACAGTTTAGCCATCATCAACTCCTGTGCCACTCCGTGCAATGTTTGCTCAATTACCTGAGATAAACAGGTAAAAAGTCACACAAAGGTATTGAGTGACAATTCATAAAGTTTATATGATAAATATGTGAATACAAGTCATTATAGGCAGTGGGTATGTTTGTTAGAACGCCTCAAATTTAAATATTGCAATGAGTAAAATTATTTATAGAAAAACCGTATTAATGTGTATATATTGTTCTAACTTAAGCACACAAACTGACTTATTATAATATCAATAATGATATATAAATGAAAAAGTGGCCCCCGGTGTATAATTGCCAAATACCAATGAAATTCAAATATTAGTACGTTTGTTACCCTATTCCGTCTAACTCAAACGGGATTCTTCAATCCCAATAGGTATACAACAATATTCACGTTCACAAGTCGCAAGTGATTAATGGTCATGATGGTGGGTCCCCTTGTTGGCATAAAGGACTTAGACAACAGATGCAATAATATATCAGGATAACATACATTTTAAGAAAACACTTGAATTCCATGGTTTTATATGCATGTATCCCCCTCACGGTTTATGATATAGAAGATTTAAAAGTGAGGCGTATGAATCACCTTAATGTATATTAAGAAATCTTATTGATGGAAAAACTAAATTTAAACAAGTGAAAGTAACGGCATCCATCAGCGCAACCTGGGGTGATATTGTCAATTTTAGCGTGAAATTTATGTTTCAAACTTTCATAAGTTAACGAATATCTTGAATTATTATGGAAATATAGTATCACTCTTCGGGGGCTATCAAAATTTATAGCCCACACGCAGTATTGTGTTTGAGGAATAGGGCACTTTTAAATCGTAAACCCATCAAACTCGTCAAAACAAATACCAAATGGCACCCCCTACATGAAACCCCTAGTATCGAGATACGATAAATTTTTTTAAGGTTTTCTATCTTCAAAAGTTAATCGATGATAAGTTAACGTTAAATATATAACGTAATTGATTTATAAAGTGTCGATCGGTGATTAATAACGATAAATGTGTCGGGTTTTAACAAAATCGAGTTTTATAATATTTATATATTCTTTAATAATTTGTATAAAAATATTATATTTTATATTTTTCAGAATACAAAAATGACAGTATATACCCTTGGTTTATGATCTTTTACAAGTTTAGTCCTTTAAGTATATATATTAAACCTTTAACTTTATAATTTGGAAAAACAACCCCTCATAGTTATAAATTTGGAATAATAATATTTTTATCCCCTTTAGTTATAATTATAAGAAAGTACGAATATATAGCCCCTAAGCAAAATGGGAAAACTATTTGCAAAACAAGTCCAAAATACCATGCAAGCTTATTTTAGAATTCCAAATTATATTTGCAGGTTATAGCTTATTAGAATAAGCTAAAATAAGATGTTCTAACGTAACAAAAGTTTAGAAAAAGGATTCGTTAGCTAGAAAATCAAAACGGGTCGTTTTTAGGGTTTTTATCAAAACACATGGGTTTGAGGATTTAAAGCTTCAAACAAGAGTTCATACATGATCTTAAGAGTATTATGAACATTATTGTACAGAATATAAGTTTATGGAACAAGATTTAAGCTTACTTGAGCTTAAAATGGGTCGAAAAGGGTTTTTAAGATCCGTTACACCAAAAAAAAAAAAAAAAAAAAAAAAAAAAAAAAAAAAAAAAAAAAATAAAAAAAAAAAAAAAAAAAAAAAAAACACAAAAAATGGCTTCAACACTTCATTTTTCTTGCTTCTTGGCTTCTATTATGAGCTTATGGACTTCTATTGATATTCTATTGCTGCTATGGAGAGGTTAGAATTCCATTTGAGGGTGTGAGATGAGTGTATGGTATGATTTTGAGAAATGGGCGCTTGGTTCGTTATATTTATAGGGGCTATGGAAAGCCTTTGAGGCCAAGTTTTCCTTTGTTACCAAAGGAGAAGGGCTGTAGAATAGATGTATTCATGAGAAGCTATGAATGTGTAATAACAACTATACAAAATATCTAAGCAAGATATGTGGTGTTGGAGGGGTTCGGCTACAAAAGGAAGACAAGGAGGTGATGTAGAAAGCTTGGTGGCCAAGAGTTGAAAGGGAGGTACTTGTAAGCAGCTTGGAGACATAAGGGTGATTTCATGAGGTCTAGGATGGGTGCTTGGGTTTAAAATGGGTCAAAATGGAAGAAAAGGTGTATCGGGTCCATTTAGGGCTCGTCTAGGGTTTGTAGACTTATATTTTTTAGGTTAGAGGGCTAGGGTTTAGAGACAGAGATTAAGGTTTTAGGAGTAGTTTTAGGATTATGGTTTGGTTGTTTATGAATAGGGTTAGGGCTTAGGATTAAGTTTTTAGGGTTTAGTTTTTTAAGGTTAAAGTGAAATTTATGGTTTAGGTTTTGTTTTAGGGTTTTTAGGGTTTTAGATTAGGGTTAGAATGATTTAGGTGGTTTAAGTTTAGGTTAAAATCATGTATTAAATTACTTGTACCTTGTAACTAAAAGTGGTGGTAAGTTTTTAAAAACAGTGATTTTAGGAGCTTAAATGACCTAATTAGGTTTTTCATGCATCTTTAGACTTTTACATTAGGCGTTGAGAAAGTTGTAACTTGCTTTAGGGAGGGTAAGATATTCAAATGTTGTGCATTAAAAAACTTATACCTAACTTTAAAAAAGGCTTGTACATCCATTTTATATGTATACATTACATATAATTAGGGTTTTTATATAAACGTTTAACGTTTAATGCTTGTTTTGATATAATGTTGTGAAAAGTATGTTAAATGGATAATGTATTTAGTAAAAAATGAATTAGGATAAAGACTTGACCAATAAGGATGCTTACATATGGAACACAGTAAAGATGCATGATCAGAGTTGTGTTACTCGTAGAATGCAAGTTACGTTGCATAATGAAATAAAGATGAAAACAAATTCCCTGTAAAGAGGAGGTATATAAAGTGCATCTAATTTAATAAATGGATATTATATTGATGAAAATTTAGGGTTGTTATAACATTCCTATTTGCAATGTGCAAATTTCCAACCGCATCAAAGATAAAAAAAATTACACAGAACTAAACTTGGATAGACAAACTTTACACTTTTAAGCAACTAGAAACTGTAATTAAACTTAATCTAACATGGTATTAAGGAGTGAAGGTGTAACGAAATAAATAGTTAGGTTGTAAAATTCCTAAAGGATGCTCTATGGTGTTAGTTCTAGTGGATCATCACTCTTTAAGATGTGAGAGTGAAAATGGTTAAAAAACAGAGGTTAACTATCCGTGTATTAGATAGAAAGCAACATGTAAAGGGAAAATTTAGGTGTAATACTAAAATTTACCAATTTAAACAAGTTACTACACATCTAAATTCATAGTACTTACCATTTGCGGTCTCGAGTGATATAACCAAGCCAAGTTCAAATCTACAACCAACACCGGCACACTCGATATTTTGTGGAAATTGGGTAACATTTGGAAACGGAAAGTTAAATCCTCTCAAATCTAATAAGGTTATTGTGTTTCGGATTAGTAATCATTAATTTCACAAAAGAATGCTATGAAATTTTTTTATATATGTTATGCGATTTTTAATGTAAATAAAAGACCAAGTAAACATTTCTAATTCCATCACCCCCACTTGAATTATACAATGTTCCACGTTGTAGTATATAAAACATAAAATTTGGGAATTTAAAAAGAATTAGAAATGATAAACTCCCTTGATAATGCTCTGGTAGATCTCTAAATTTTCGTTTTGAGCAAGATAGTGTTGAACAACCTCCTTGAAGTATTCAAGACTCCCAACACTTTCAAGATCTGTTAGATAGTTTAAATTTCTCACCAATATTCGTCGATAATTTTTCGTGTCCACGGATGTCTTGTAAAAAATATAAGAAGAACATATGTATTCCTATCTTGGTGCCTATGGTTAATTAAACTAAACTAAACAAAATAATTACGGGTCAGTCTGGTGGATACGGTGTATCAGATAAAGAATAACGCCTATTTATTAAAATCTGACAATAAAGTTTTATAAAGAGCAATAAAAATAAATACTAATAACGTCGCAACAATCAATTACGTCGTATGATGGAGCGGATACCCGTCTTGATGTCTGGGAATGACAGACGTCTATACAAAATAAATAACATTCCGGTTTGTCTGCCAGGAGAAGCCAGACTATTGTTTACAACAGCAAGTGTCCTTTAAGTTATAATTTTCTTCAGCTTCTCTTCATTATTTGGTACGCGTCACCTTCCATCCTTCGTCCTTTTTCTGAAAATATCTTGATAGATTTTGGACATATTTTTGGACATATTATCCCCGGCAACGGCGCTAAAAACTTGATGTGTCTTTGTGTGGTGTATATTTTATTGATTCAAGTTTTAAAGTCATATTTTGCTGCCTAAACCAAAAACAACACTTTAACGAGCAGTGTGCCCGATCGGTAGTAATTTTCATGGTAAGTAGGTTGTTGAAAACACTTAAGAGCGAGGTTAAATCTATCAATTTAATTAATATTTTGGCTTATCTAATCTAATGTTAATTCTACTATAGATCAAACCCTATGTTCAGTCCTATTTTTCCAAATTCTAATGGGAAAAGGGGGTTCCATCCTGATAGACTGGTACAGTTTAGTTGGTGACTATTAATCAATTCAGGAACTTTAAACCCATTACCCCATCAGCAGCTAATTAACAAAAGATACAAAGAGCGTCGAGCAAATAAAGATAATTGTATTAACTATTAAGTCCGATTAGAAAGTTGGTTTGTTTATTAAGTGCAATGATTTCTTCTCTCGAGGTGGTATATCATTCTTAAGACTTAGGCATTACATCATCCTAAGACCTAGACACATTAATTCTGTCATAATTAAAGCATCCGCATAAAGCATCCTTATTTGCTGATTATAGTCTATCTTAGGGATTAAAGCAATGGTGATCTTGTTAAACCCTAGCTCATAGAGACTTTACCTACTTACCGCTTAATGGCAATTTATATGCTAGTAGTCCACTTGTCCAACTTTCCAATGGAATCAGAACATTACTTGTTGAATTATCTAGGTCACCTGCTAGTCAACATGATCAATAAACCATCGACAATATCTAGTTAACTAGTTAAGCCCGAAGCGTATCCTAGACACATACTAAAAGACAATTTTCGTGTAAACTATTATTCTAGATGTAGAATTAACTATATGGAGACATATCCCAGGACTCTAGATCAACTTGTCCATATCACTAGATCCAGTTGAATGATGGTCGCGATACAAAAGCCCATAAACAAGTAAAAATGGTAAACAAAACAAGCAACAACGATGAATTAGAAACGAGATAAACAAATACCAAACAATACAGATCATCATATAATGGCTAATACCCAGAATGTATTAGCCCTTCAAACAGTCTAAAAATTACAAGAGTAATTATTTAGCAAGGATAAACTAACCGAGTTAAACGAATAGATACCAAAAAACTAAACTATTACTTAGAAGTATATGGAATTACAACGTTGGTCCTCCAATGGAATTGATAACGTTGCGCGACCTCATTCTGTTTCTTTTTTCATCTCTAAAAATTGACTTTTAAGGTTTTAGGTAATGAGAATATGAATTACCAACTTAAAAACTCCATTTTTGAGTTTATGTATTTATAGTAGAGTCTAGAAAGTTCGGTTCGATACGGCGTATCCAAGGGATTCGAATACTGCGTATTGGGGATATCTAGGAGTAGGGACCTATGCTGATATCTTCCAAAAATATTAATTCTATTCCATAATCTTGAATACTGCGTTGTTGTGTCATCTCTGCTACGTTCATTTTGGCTATTAGACATCCGTCTTCGTTCTGTGTCTTGTAAAAAAGTTTTATTAATCCTTGTTTGGAAACCGACAATTATGTCTCCCAACATATTAATCATTTTTAATAACCGACTCTCGTTCGACATTTTTGGACCTGGTGATTTCGATGGAACATCTTTAGACGTAGAACCATTATCAGAAGTAGAAGGAATTGAAAAATATGTTTGTTCAGCAGAAGGTTCTTGTTGAGGAACAAATGTGTCATAAAGCGCATTCAACTTTTCATAATCAATTTGAACCATTTTATGTCTCATTTTGTTTCGACTTTCTTCGGCATCCTCTAAAGTTTCCTCTGAATCAGTTGAATGAATTACCAACTTATTACTGTGAATTAAATCACCATCATACATTTTAGGTTGTGCTGCAATGGCCTTCTTGAGACGCTCAGGATTTGTATAACCCAACCCAGCTTTAAGAAAAGGATCATAAACTTTATTTGGTTTCTTCCCAAGCATGTGAATCATTTGTATTGACTGACCCATTTTATAAACAATTCGATCATGAGAACTTAGTTTTTCTTCAAGATCAAGGATATCATCAAGATACCTATTTTCTCGTTCTTTAAAAGCCTTCTTTTCTAACTTAGTTTCATGTTGAATTATTATTTTTTCATTTTCAACTTTGAGAAAATCATTTTGCATTTTTTCTTTTTCTTTCACAAGTCGGCCAGTCGTGTCCTTATCATTCCTTAGTTCACATTCTAATTCATCACATGTTTCTTTATATGTTGAGTATTGAATTGTTTTTTACTTAAATGTTTTGACCCGATCCTTAAACATCTCAAGTTCCCGTTGTAGCAAATTTTTTTGCTTTTTAAGCTCATTATTCAAACGTTTTTGGTTTTCAGCTTCGCGTTGAACATTGTATGCTAGCATTTGTATTTCACGATATTCGTCATGAGCAGTTGAATCATGTTCAGACGTGCCACCATTATTTTCCACAAACGGATCATCAAATATGATATTAGAATCTATTTGATCATCATCCGTTGTTTGAATATAGTTGACGTTTCCCCATGACTCAATTGTTCATGACCTTAGACGATGCTGTACCTGGCTAACAGCCTTTGCATCATAGGATGGTATTTCTCAGCATTGTCATCAGCTGGTCGAGCCGTTAACATGACTGCAGTAGTTAACTCTTCTAAATCTTCTCCATATGAAGTGTCAAGCATAAAATCATTCTCTTCATTGCTGAGGTTGCTTCCAGCTTCATCTTTCATAGCTAACAATATTTGTTCTCTGTAATACTTTGCATCATGAACTTTTGGTTTCTGACATTCACAAGCATAATGACCTTTCTCATTGTAATTATAACACTGAACATTTGCTTTGCCTGGAGTAGACTCAGTTCGTAGAACACGCTGAATAATCTGATTGCTTTCATCACTTACCTTTCCTATATTAAACCCTTGACTTCTGCATTCTTGTTAGCATTTCCACCATAACCTGCATTCTTGGTTTGTATGTCAACTCGAACATAACTGATCCACAAACTGTTCCTTTGTTGGAGGAAATACTAAGACGATTGTTGGTGGGTGTAGAGAACTTTTGAGAGATTGCTCGAGCGAGTAACATCATAGCAGTTGTAAGCTTATCCTCTTGAGAATCGCCTTGTAACTCCCCTTGATATTCATCATCATAATCAACGACTGATGGAGGATGTGTGACATAGTATGGTTGTGGAGAATAAGAAGAGTTTGCATGAGAATGTGATGAAGAAGCATTTGAATGAGCAATAAGAGCTAAAGGATCATGATTTTTGGCAGCTTTCTTTGCCTTTGATGCTAGAACATGTGGTTCAAATTGCACCAACAAATCATATAACATATCATAAGAGACTGAAAATTCAGTTTGATTGTGACGAACCATGGTAACATATTTGCTCCATTCTGGTTGCAAGCAATTGAGAAACTTTGTATTGATTGCCACCGGTATTGGACGAACATTATTACGATCCATGATGTTCACAAGTGTTGTCAACCTTTCATGCACAGAGTCTAAAGATTCCCCTTCTTTTGCTGCAAACTTATCAAACTCATACATAAGGTGTAAGTGTCTCATATGAGTAGTAATTCCAGATCCATGCATCCACCTTTTGATTCGTTCTCTCCACATTTATTTAGCATTGCTTATCATGCTTCCACTGAATTGTTATATATTCATTTGTTATTGCTTGAGAAGATATTCATTGACCCTAACATCGCAATGTTTTGCGCGGGGTGGGGTGGTGGGGTGGGGGGGGGTGTTCTGTTACCCTCAGTATTTTGGGACAACGGGTGTAAGTATTGATACAGTAGGATTTGTTGGATCAACAACCATGGGTCTTTGATAAGGGCCATTGTGTATCGAATTTCATATTCTCTCCCCGTCTTCAAGCTTGTTATTTAAAAACCTTCTGAATTGACTTTCCCATGGAATATAATTCCCCTTTTCAAGCATTGGAGGTCTTTCATTAGCTCCTGAATTTGCTAGAGTTTGTTGATTGGAGTTGGTTGAATTATTTGAAGTAGACATGTTGTATCAAATGATTACAAAGCAAACTTGGATCGTTTTGGAGATAAAGTATTGTAATCGTGATGTTAACGAGCAATAACAACCTTGTCTTGTATTACACTTTTAAACTTTGTTACGAAAGCTCAAATTCCAAATTAGAAGATACGAAACCTCTATAACTGTGTTACGAAACCTAAACAATAAGATACGAAACCTCTGAACAGTGTAACGAAACCTCAAAAATGATGTTACGAAACCTCTTGACTGTGTTACGATACCTCTTGCATGTGTTACAAAACCTCGAAAACAGTGTATGAAACCTCAAACTGTAATACGAAACCTCTTACGAAACCTTCAGTTATCAAAAATGTAATACAAAACCTCTTACGAAACCTTCAGTTATCAAAACTGTGATACGAAACCTCCACTGTGATACGAAACCATGAATTTACGAAACCAAAACCAAGCTTTTGATACGAAACCTCTGATTTACGAAACCACAAAGAGTACGAAAGCTTCCACAGTATATGAAACCCAACGGTTACCAAAAGCTCAAATATACGAAACCTCTTTTCGTAAATTCCAAATAAACTCTACTTTTGTATAATTACAAGAAATCCCTAACTTTCATGAATTCGTAACTATGAAATCAAAGAAACTTTGTATTTCGATCTTTAACAGTGTAAAAACGTTAAACTCAATGTTATCACTTCAAATAAAAGTTTCTATGTTACGATGCTAGATTATGTTACGAAAGTAATCTATGTTACGAAAAGCTAAAGAAATGACTTGTGTATGAAAGTTTACGAATGAATTCTTCCTTTTAAAAGCTTAAATATTTTCCTCGAAACAGTATTTTCCCGCCTAAAAACAGTTACCGAAACCTATCTTCTTGTTTACGAAAACTAACAAATCCATTTTTTTGATCAATTTTGAATTCAAAAACATGTAATTTTCGTAAACGGGGTATTAATTCTACAATTTGATAGTTACGAAAGCTAATGTATTGCGTTTTAAGGTAAAAAACACATCAAATCATAAAACTAAACCATGCGAAAGCTACTGTTCATCCTCACGAAAGTTCAATCGATCGAATTTCTTACAATTAGGCTCGATTTGATCACAAAAACTACACTAGATCTCTCCCGACGATAGATAACCACTTGTAGATGTGGTTTGCTAGTAGATATCATACGAATGCTATATGAATAAAGGAGAGGAGCTAAAGAGTATTTTTATCCTTTTCTAAATTTTCATTTCAAAAGGGAAAATAGAAATGGGAGGGAGAAGTGAGTGTTACAAAGGCAAGACATGTATATATACTCCTCCAGATAAGTTTAATTATTACTACTAAAACTATTTCTATTTTCCCTATAACTTAGTCAATCCTTGGTCAAATTTACTTAACTTTGACAAGATAGACTTTAGTACATTACTATCTACTAATAAAAACTTAACTAGCTATAGGACCAATTAATAATTAACACTTTTTCGTTCCTAATATTTTTAATATAATAAATTAATTTTCTCTCTCTTCGTTACACTTTCAAACATTTCCTAAATTAAATCAAATTTAATCCCCCCAACAACCAAACAGCACCCCTAAGATTTTGTGTTGATCCCAATGAACAGTTCTTCTTTAGCTTGTTAAACCTTAGTTATCCTAGATAAATCAAAACTAACTATATGAGAAAACTATGATTGTGGAATACTACAAAGTTATGCGAAATCTTACGGAATACTATGACGACACAATGAATATAAAACTTTGTATATATTGAAGATAATATTACTGCATAGGGTTACAGGAATAACTAACTATGAGATATGAATTCTATATATCTCTAACTATGCAGTAGGGTTCCTTTTATACATTAAAGAAACCCTAATGGGCTTACAAAACGCGTATAATGATAATGCATATCCATTCATAATTTAACTCATGCATATCATAATGGCAGTACTAACTATATAAGACTAACAATACTAACTGTTAATTAACAGTACTCACTATACTGACCGTACTAACAATGTACTGACAGTACTAACTAATATAACTAACAGTATTAAGTACTTAGTCTATTTTCTTCAATCTTTAGCAGCAGCATCAACTCTATACCAGCAGTAGTAAATTAGCACCAGCAGTAGTAACTCAGAATTCCCAACAATCCTCCCCTAAACTTGATATTTACTTGTCAATCATCAAGTTTCTTCACTGTAAGCTCCATTAACACCAGGAGGATATATCCAAACCTACTCTTTACTACTCTTAAGCACATGATTGCCCTGAACTTGATAAGCTCAAATGACATAGTACTTTCTTCTTCAGCTTATAACTGATGTTCATACATCTTCTATAGTAAATTTTTTTGATCGAGGGTACTTCTTCTCCACTAAGCATGTTACATTCCATGGGATGTACACATCATATACAGAGTGTTGTACTCTATAATTTTATACAATTTTCCATCTCAGCATTTAATCTAGTTGATTCATCCATATTCAACCTTTTTTCATCTGGGTCTAATATAATCTTAGATCTCCCATTGTAGCATTCCACTTTGGTTTTATCAAAACCGACAGGTTCTTTTGCATCAAACTGTAGCTTTCTACCAGTCTTCTTGTAGAACTTCTTGATTCTCATGGAGATCATTGCCACTTGCCATTTTAAGTCCATTTCTTCAAGGTCATATTCATCCACTTGATCTAAGTCCTCATGATCCAGTTGAGGACAACTAGATTGACTTGCAAGCAAGGAATATGATGATGTTTGTTCATGCTTTGAATAATGACCAGAAGTATTGGAAACACCATGAGCGGTACTAACATCATTAGTACTGCTGGTGTTTTCAGAAACAAATGCTACATTTTGCAAGTTGGAAGATGATGCAGTAGAGCCTTTTACATCATTTTCAAAGACTCTTAGATTGTTGTACAAGTCATCAAAACTGAGACTGTCCATTCCTGGTTTGTTCCTCATAATTAAGGAAACTTGTAACCAAGCAGAAGGTAGAGATCTTAGAAATTTCTGATTTGCATCTTCAGTAGATACACCTGCTCCATGAATCTCTAACTGACTGAGAAGACTTTGGAATCTCTCATAGCCTTTGTGAATACCATCTGTGTTGGATACAATGAATCCTTCAAACTGTTGCTTCAAGATGTACTTCTGCATCTTTTTGGATTCATCATTTCCACCAAATCTGGATTTGATGGCATTCCACATTTCTTTTGCATCAGTCATCTTATGGAATTTAGCTAGATGATCTTCTGGTATGGCCATTAGCAAGGTGGTCCTAGCTTTTCTTTCTCTTTCTCTGACCACTACTTCTTCTGCTGTCTTAGGAGGCAAAATTTTAATTTGTCCTGCTGTATCAGTTGTGACTGACACAGGACCATTCCCATTTTGGATAACCTCCCAAATTGGATAGTCTGTATGAGCCAAGTAGTGTTCCATCTTCATAGCCCATATGTCATATTCTCCCTTTTTGAGAATAGGCAGCTTTATGGTTGAGACTGTATGAGGAGTTTGTTGTGTTGGTGTTTGTTGTGTTGCTGGTGGAGGTGGTGGTGGTGGATTATCATCTTGTGTTTCAGACATGTTTAGATTTGTTGGTTGAAGATGAATAACTGGTTTTATCTGTTCTTCTTATTCAGAGTTTCTCAACTTGCTCTGATACCACTTGAAGGTCCTGAATAACTGATTGGATCTTTGCAGCCTATAAAGGATGATAGCCAAGATGTATAAATACAAACGACTATGTAGAAACAATGACTTGAATACAATGTGTTAATGCGGAATCTTAACACAAGTACTAAGAAGAACAATGAACAACTGAATAACAACTTTATTAAAGTGTTCTTGAGGATTACAGATTGCTAACTATGATATATGATTTGCTAAACTTCTTTGTTCATATATTTTCAACACACGTGTCTAACTATGCCAAAGGTGATCCTTTTATATACTAAGGATAACCCTAAAAGGCTTACAAATCTTTTTCTAAAATATCTTATAAATATCTTTTAAATATCTTCTCAACGGTACTAACTATCTTTCTACTAACGGTACTAACTAACTAACAGTACTAACTACTTTGTACTGTCGGTACTAAGTATAACTGTCGGTACTAACTATTTGTACTGTCGGTACTAAGTTAAGAAAACATTAATCCTAACACATCCCGCCATCCCCACTTCTAGATGTGCGACCTTCTAAGAGAGGTGGTTCATTGCCCTGTGCAAGTACTCTCTCAGACCTAGTTTGAGTAGGAGTACCTACCATGGTTTCTTGGCGCTTGGGACTGCCACCTATATCCATTCCTTAAGGAATGTAACATTAGCCATTGCCGTGGTCTGAGTCCTAATTATGTTATCACTGTTCTGCGCTGCATCTAAGCTAGCAACAATAGTGATAGCCCTTTCCACACTGTCACCCCCTCCTTATGGACAGCCTCATCTGCTCCATGGTCTAGAGGCACACTAGTCTAAGGTAACTCAGTGTCCTTTTTGGTTCTCCTACGTTTTTGAGTCTTTCTTTTTCTTTGATAAGTAGTTGGAGATGGGAGAATTTGTTCAATGTGAGCTTTAGTTTGAGATTCATGAAAAATTTAGTTGTTAAGTAAAGGGTGTGGGTTGGGGTTCAGGGGGTGTTGCTGAACCTTCACTCTCAGGTGCTTGGTTATCCACCAACAGTATCAACGATAACAAGCAGCACTAAGTTAGGCTAGCAGTACTAAGTTTGTGCTAGCAGTACAAACTTTCGTACTTATAGTTTTTGGCAAACTACCAGCCATCAACGGATTTGAGAATTCTTTAACAGTTGTCGTTTGCCCTGAAATAGCCAATTCTTTCTTGTCTGTTAGACATGGTGAATTGATGACCATTTGTTATGTGGTGTAAACCAATTATGTGAAACATCAGCAGTATTAACAAAGTCACCAACATTCTCACCAAATTAGCATAACCATCATTAATCAAATAACCTTGAAGCTTTAAACCTGCAAAATGTTAGTTCCAAACATAGAGAAACACAAACCAAAACATCTTGCATAATACACACAATAACTGACAATTTTAACATTTAAGCTTAGCAGTACTAAGTATCAGTTACCAGTATTAATCCATTTTCATCACTTGGCAGCTCTTGTACTCTATTCTAAGTATCCATGTTGTATAATCCACTGCATTTATACACATAGTTCCCTATAGCTTTTCCTCAAACAAAGCTTCTATTAGCTGCAACAATACACAAGTACATAACAGCACTAGCTGAACCTAGCAGCACTAACTTTTGTACTAGCAGTACAAAGTTTTACCCAACAGTATTAAGAAACATGACATCATATTTACCCTTCAATACTAACTCAAACCTCATTTGTGTATAATCCTCTGTATCTATACACAAATAACCTCCCCTTAATCCATGCTTTAGGGATTAAGCATACCAATGCTTGCAATCAAAAACTGAAACCTTGTCACATTAAAGGCTTTAGTAAGAAGATCTGCAACATTGTAGTCTGTATGTGTCTTAACCATTTCAATCAAATTTTTCTCATAGGAATCTCTAATGAAATGATGCATAATCTCTATATGCTTTGTTTTAGAATGGTAGACAGGATTCTTGACAACACAAATTGCACTCTTATTATCAACATGAATCTTTGTCTGCATAAAGTTTTATCCATAATCAAACATCTGATTTTAAATCCAAAGCACTTGACCACAACAGTGAGAAGCAGCAATATATTCAGCTTCAGTAGTTGAATTAGCCACCATAGTCTACTTTTTACATTGCCAAGAGATTAACCTTGAACCAAGAAATTGAAAACCTTCTGTTGTGGATTTCCTGTCCAAACTGGCACCTGCATAGTCACTGTCTGAAAAGCTTCTAATATAAAAGGAGAGTCCTTAGGATACAAAAGGCCCAATTTGGGTCGACCTTTTAGGTATCTAAAGATCCTTTTTACTGCATTCAAGTGGGAAACTTTTAGTTGAACTTGAAATCTTAAGCATGCACAAACTGAGAACATAATATCTGGTCTAAAGGATGTAAGATACATCAATGACCCAATCATTGACCTGTATAAATGGATATCAACATCCTCACCATCTTTATCTTTTTGTCAAATCCTTGTTGGTTTCCATAGGAGTACTGGCTGTCCTTATACTAGAAAAACTAAATTTCTTCAAGATTTCACCAACATACTTAGCCTGACTAATGAAGATCCCATCCTCTTTCTGCTTGACTTGTAAACCCAAGAAGAAAGTGAGCTCTCCCATTGAACTCATCTGGAACCTTTTGTGCATTATTTGCTCAAAATCTGTACACAAAGACTTTTTAGTGGAACCAAAGATGATGTCATCTACATATACTTGTACCAGTAGAATATCACCCTTGACTCTTTTTATGAACAAAGTCTTATTAATTTGTCCCCTGTGAAATCCATTATCTAGCAGATAGGTAGAAAGAGTCTCATACCAAGCTCTAGGAGCTTGATGTAGACCATATAAGGCTTTTTCCACTTTGTAAACTTTATCTAGAAATTTTGGATCCAAAAAATCTGGAGGTTGGCTAACATATACCTCCTCTTTAATTGTGCCATAGAGAAATACACTTTTGACATCCATCTGGTACACAAGAAAATTCATGAATGATGCAAAGGCCAAAAATAACCTGATTGCTTTAACCCTAGCAACAGGAGCAAAAACCTCATCATAATCAATGCCTTCTTCTTGTTTTTTATCCTTGTGCTACTAGCCTAGCTTTGTTCCTGACTACTATGCCTATTGCATCTTTCTTATTCCTATACACCCACTTTGTACCAATAGCCTTTTTGCCATAAGGTAAGTCAACTAGAGTCCAAACCTTCTGAATTTTAAACTGAAGCAACTCTTCTTGTATTGCTTCAACCTAGCTTACATCATCAAGGGCTTGAGCTATCTTTGTGGGTTCCTGCTGAGAGAGGAAACAGGCAAATAAGCAATTCTGGAAATCTTTGTAATTTGTCCTTCTCTACTTTTGGATGTAGCTAATCATAGCATGTTCTCCAGAAACCTTCTTTGTCTTTCCTCTTGTTTGAACTGCAGACTTTAGATCCCCTATAATCTGAGTTTTAGAATGAATAAAGTGTATTCTAGTTGTAGGAATAGGACTGACAATAGTGGAAGGTTCTAGGTTGTTGAAATTAGCCTCTACACCTACACTCTCATCAGCATAAGAATTATTGTTAATTTCCAAGTCATCATCATCAAAAGCATTGCCAAAAATGCCAGTTCTTTGTTTTTCAGCAGTATCCTCTAGTTTAGCTA
>BQNB010065995.1:6724-34734 GCA_026074375.1 Tanacetum coccineum | reverse complement strand
GAACTCTTGTAATTTTTGTAAAAAGCAAATTATTGGGACCTGAATTTACTTTGATATTTTAATCGAATGTGCATTTCTTTTAAAACGTCTCTTTTGAGGTTGTTTTCTGTAACTTGTGTGTATGAACTATGAAGTAGCACCCCTTGTGATTTTATGAGGGTGTGGCAGAGTGGTATCAGAGCACTGGTTATAGAGAACTAGGTCGTTTTCAAAACCTAAACTATAACCGTTTTCCAAAAACTATTAAGAATCTTTCACCATTGTCTAATATCCGCGCGCGCTTGCTCCCAGGTAACTTATATGCTTTCTTTTGTATCCCTATTGCTATTACATGAATAATGAGTATTTAACGCTTGGTTACGATTTCGCTCTCTTACGTCTATCTTACGACGCTTTACTATTTACCTTATACCAGTCGGTTATATATATATATTGACCACCCCGATTATCGCATAATTCCTGTTTTCTTGTTTTCTCACTTGAACATCAATACTAGTGTTATATAACGATACCCGTACGTATATGAGCTACCTCCTTTTAATCTTTTATGCTCATCTTCTGGATTGCCGTTTTTCTTATATAGAAGTGATTTGTGTGAGTTTAACTATTTACGGTCGCTGTGTTGCCTTGGTGTTATGGCTAAAGTATGATTAGAATTTGGATCGTGGGTACGCCTACCTGCATGTTGCGTATAATTTAGCAATGCTTTTCAATCGAGCATGATTTGATGCATGTGCTAATCTAAGCTTAAAGGCAAAATCATCTACGTAATAATATTTATTTACATATGTGTATAGTACTATAGTACCTCTTAATGAGTTCGTTTAGTTAAATAAACTGTGAGTGATGCGGTTATCTTCGAAACATTTACGCGACTTTACTTTATTCCCTTTTCGATGATATTGAAATTCAGCTTAGTTTGTAAATTCCACTTAGAACACTCTTCTTATGCTTTTGAATCGCATATGTGGTATTGTAATCCATCGTTTTGAGGTCTTCCAGTTGATGGGAGTACGATTTTAACTTGTCACCTCGGGTCGTGCCGTGTTTTGGCACTTGACTTTGGAACGTGATTAACTAACGTCTCATTCTTCTTCTAGTTACTTCTTATGATTTTGAAGAATCAAGCCGTCAAGGAGACACCCTTTTTACTTAATGTAGCTTTTGGTCTTGTTTTGATATTTTGTTTTGTGTCGGCCATACTTAAGTATGATGATTTATAATCATCTTATTAAAATGAATTAGGACGCTTCTTTATTGGAATAAGGAAATTATAAATCGCCGAACCATAAGTTCATAATTCTTACTTACATGGATTGGGACGCCTCTTTATGTAAGTGATGAATTGTGAATGAGTGGGCTTATGTGCATCCGACATAGCGCGCGTTCGTCTGTACGAATCATTCTTTGGACTATGAACTCCTTTCGACTTTTAATTTGTTACATGGATTTTTCCAAATGTTTATCGATCGCCGCAAACTTAATAAGCTAATAGTAATGAACCACATATCTCTTCCTAGAATTGACGACATGTTAAATTCTTCGTTCCAATGGCTTTTTCTTCGAGTCAAGTATTTAATCATTCCTTTTAAGGATTCTCAAGACATTCAATCCGTTTGCTCATGTTCATTGCATATATTGATGCTTTGACTATTGTTTATTCAAATTTTGTTGGAAACCTCGACGAGGACCTGAGTATATCCTCATCTCTTCACAAGTAACCATATGGAGAATAAGGCAAATTGAGCACCGGGATGGTGCTCCCATAAGGAGGGGAGGATGTAAAACCCCGTATTTAAGGTCACTACTATTTCTAATCTTGTATCTATTTTATAAATTTTAAAGAATTCATTTTTATCATTTTAGTCGATTTTTATTAAAACTCGTCAATCTTAAAACTTTCGTGAATCATACAATTGAAGTTTATCCGTTTTATCAATCAAGAAATCAACGAATGTCATATTTTAGCTATGAGAGCTCATTTAATTTATTTAAATTATTTTTCATATTTTATTCGTGTTTAGCCGAAACCGCGTCAAAAATCGTGATTTTACAACAAGGGTAAAAGCCATAAATTATCAACGTACTTTTCAAAATTTCCCGACTTGAACCATTTACTTTTTTATTAACACCGAAACCCATGTACTTTCAAATTTTTAACCGACTTGAACCAAACGTTTGTACCGTTAGTTATTATGTGGCAACGTTAGTCCATTTAGCTAACGATCGCTTTGCATCGTTAGTCCTTTAACAATAATTTTCTTTATATGATTTTTTACGTTTTCGCTCGTTTTCTTACGTTTTTGTCTTTTTTTTACGATTTCATCTGGGTTTTTAAGTTTTCGTCTATTTTTTTGCATTTTCGCCAGTTTTTTTTTATGTTTTCGCGTGTTTTTTACGTTTTCGTCTGGTTTCCTATGCTTTCGTATGTTTTATTACGTTTTCATCTGATGTTTTACGTTTTTTGTTCGTTTTTTTACGATTTCGTCTAGTTTTACGTTTTCGTTTGTTCTTTTACGCTTTCGCACGTTTTTTACGTCTTCGTTTGTTTTTTTACATTTTCGTCTGGTTTTTTAAAATTTTGTCTGTTTTTACGTTTTCGTTCGTTTTTTATGTTTTCTTCCTATCTTTTCCGTTTTCGGTCCCTTTTTTACATTTTCGGTCCGTTTTTTACGTTTTCATACGATTTCAACCGTGTTCGTGCGATTTTGTCTGTATCTTACGTTTTTTTACATTATCGTTTGTTGTTTTACGTGTTTTACGTTTTTGTACGATTTAAAAAACCAAACGAAGATTTTTAAAAAACGTACGAAAGCGTAAAAGAACAAAACGTGCGAAAATGTTTTTTTACGTTTGTTATTTTACGCTTTCACACGTTTTTTTAATCTTCGTTCGTTTTTTAAATCGTACGAAAATGTAAAAAAGTAAAATAACAGACGAAAACGTAAAATACAGATGAAATCGTACGAAAACGTAAAAAAACAGACGAAAACATAAAATATCGGAAGAAAACGTAAAAACAGACGAAAACATAAAAACAGATGAAATCATAAAAAAAGGACAAAATCGTAAAAAAAGGACAAAAACGTAAAACAACAGATGAAAATGTAATAAAACGTACGAAAGCGTAAGAAACCGGACGAAAACATAAAAAAACGCGCGAAAACGTAAAAAAACGGGCGAAAACGCAAAAAAACAAAAGAAAACGTAAAAAACCATACGAAATCGTAAAAAAGGGACAAAAACGTAAAAAAACAAGCGAAAACATAAAAAATCATATAAAGAAAATTATTGTTAAAGGACTAATGATGCAAAGCGATCGTTAGCTAATTGGACTAACGCTGCCACATAATAACTAACGGTACAAATGTTTGGTTCAAGTCGTTTAAAAATTTGAAAGTACGTGGGTTTCGGTGTTAATAAAAAAGTAAAGGGTTCATGTCGGGAAATTTTGAAAAGTACGTTGGTAATTTATGGCTTTTACCCTTACAACAAATAACGAGTTAAATATGTTATTGGGCTCGGGAAACAAAGTGATACAAATTTTAGCATGAAGAAAATACCCAACCAAGCCCACCCATATGGGAGGGGCCTGGTTACTATGCATAAACCATCACGTTCCCATTATTTTTTTTGTAAACATCGGACAGGTAGTAGTCACTTTAATTATTCTATATATATAAAGTCAAAATCCAATACAAACACTACCATAAACCACACATAGATAAAAAAATTTCGTCTGCTTCTTCTCCCTGGTTTACTGTTCGACGACCCCAAGCAAAAACCAACCCCTCTCAAAATCATCACCCAAAATCCAATTAAACACCTTCTTATTAATCCTACATCATTCCTACATTAATCCCCATCATCCCTTTAAAGATTAACCCACGTGCAATTGGTTTTCTCAAGTTCTTGATTTTTGAAGATTTTGATTTTTAAAGGTTTATTTGATTTTGTGTACAATTGGAGTTATAAGGGTTTAATTACAAGTGATTGTGCAAGATTGTGTGAGATAAAAATTGAGTGAGGGTTTAGTCTTGGTCCTTCTTGGTCTCAACGGAAAACACAACCCAATTAGGGTTTGTGTTTGATCTTTTACTTCATTTTCATTGTATTGTAAGTCTTTTATTTTCCTTTTTGATTTGGTTTCACCTATATATATAAGCATGCATGTTAAATTTGTAATTAGGAATCCATGGATAAATTGTGATAAAGTTAGTTTTTGATTTATGAATGTTTGAGGATGATCAAATAGGTTTAGTAATAATTATAGGATAGTTTGAATATATTGGAAAGATGGAATTATTGAAGCGAAAAAATTAAAGATTGGTTGAGGGTTTTTGGACCCTTTTTTAGATAGAATTTTAGGTTGTCAGCGAAGGATGAGCATTGTTGTGAACTGGATTATTAGAGATATAGATTTAGTGGTGGTCGTTATAATGAACGTGTAGTAAAAATTTGATCTTCCAACTCTTAAAAACGAAAAAGATATGGCGATTTGAAGTTGAGAAATTGTTTCGGCAAAATTCTGCACACGTTGTTTTTGTGCAGAATTTTAGTCCATCTTACGAGTACATGTAGTGTATTGGAATGCCAATAGATTTTCTTAGATCGTGCATGACCCTTTGATTAAGTTTATCGAGTCTACTTTCAACGAACTTAGGCCTATATCGATTTTTTAGAAATATAAAAGTGAATAGGTCAACCCTTTGTACAAGATTAAGTGTCAAAACTGTGTTTGCTGCTAGAAATTCGATTGTAAAGATGCTGTGTGCAGGCGGGTCAAAACTTATTAATTTTGGACGAAATTTAAACTGAAGGTTGTCCATAATATGTGTGACCTACTGATTTTTTTTTAGATTTTCATAAAAGGTTTTGAGGGGCTGCTGTAGCCAAACTTTGCAAAGTCACAGACCCTGTTTAGAACAAGTGTTCATGATGAGTCGTTCATTTATAAGATTACTTAGGCTATGGTTTATGGGTGAACTATGATAGTTAAATAAACATATAATGGTAACTTAATATGGAGGTAGATCGACTAGTTCAAACCATTTTAGGTTACTTTAAGTGTAGCGATCATCTAGCTTAAAACGTTTACAATTTTTCAGAAAAAGAGTAAACTAATAGAAACAATAAGTGGAGTTGTCATGGATTCCTAAGTATAAATCTTTATGTGCGTGCTATATATATACATGATATAATTACAATAAGTTATATATTTTATATCATTCGAATATTAATAATATATTATTATTATTAATAGGTCGCGGTTGATTGTTGACACTCATCTTTTTCGGTTGGATTTCTTGATAACTACTCTTATCCACGGTGAGTTCATAGCAACACCTTTTATTTTTTAATGATTTTCATAAACTGTTTTCGGGGTGAGAATACATGCTCGTTTTCCTAAGACAACTTATTGATTTCTACTACATAAGTGTTACATGATTGTTTGTACTAAAAGCTTTTACTTACTTACTATATGACTTCTAAAACATATGTGATACATGGTTGTTTATTCATGAATTTATTAAAGCTTGATTTGCTTACTACATGATTTGAAATCATTGAATAGTTATTTACAAAACCATGAGTTTTGAACATATTACTTGTTTTAAATTGAACACAAGTGATTTTATGGTATGCTGGACCCGAATATGAGATTATCTGCATGAGTAGCTATTGCCAAAGACCCTAATTTTATGAATCGTTAATTGCCTATAATGGGTGAGCGCTGGTACAAATAAATAGATCTATTGAGTTTGACAGCCCTGTCTGGGGGTATGAATCCGAATGAGAGCACATAGTCAACGGACAATTTGTATTGAGAATCGTAGGTATGAGGCAATAATACCTAGTTCAGGGGTAACTTTATTTACATACAAGATATGCGTTAACGTCAAGGTTCGGTGTCATGAGCTCAATGCGATAAAGATGAATTGATACATTGTATTTGTTGCAATGTCCCTTATGTACTACACTTGTGTTCTAAATTGCTTTTTCTCTTTATTATAAACTCTATAGATTTACTGAACATTACTCGATTTATTAAATCACTACCTGGATTTCGGAAATAATACTTTGATCTGTTGTAACGCTACTTTTCTTACTAAAATATTACTTGAATTATTCAATACTGCTTTTACTTAACCCTATGAATTCACCAACATTATTGCTGACGTTTTTGCATGTATTTTCTTAGGTTATCATATTGCTAGCTGAGCATTGGGAGCATATGGATGCACGGATATCAAAACTTTAAGGACTTGGTTTTCTTCACATTCGATAATTGTTTTCTTTAAATATACAAATGAGTCATGTGTTGAAAGACTTGTAATATCTTTTATTATAAGAAAATTATTTGGACCTGTGTTAACTGATGATATCTTTAACAAAATCAAATGGGACATTTTTATTTTAATCGTTCTGCGTTTGACGGTTAGTTTTCTGTTTCAGGTATTTTGTACTATGATGTTGACACACAATAGTGGTATTTCCGCATGCGTTGTTGTGTATGTTGGAGGTGTTAGCATATGAGTAAATATGCGAAGATTCAGTTCACATATTGGTAAATTTGTTTATGTTAGTCAGTTACGCAAGGAACTAATAATTTTATTAGATAATAGTAGGCTTATCTAGGTTAAGTTCTCGATCCCCTCATCGCTTTCTGACTTGGAGGGTGAGGAAAATTCATTTATGTAACATTTATAAGTGTGTGTGGAGTTTCTATCTCTAGAATAAACACTTTACATTTTTTCCCTCTCTACCCTTTTCTTCTATCTTAATATTATGGCTAAGTCATTTTCTTTCCTCACAATCTCCAGATCATTACTAGTTTGTGAATATTTTATGTTAACAATTGGGTTACCCTGAGCTAAACCGACATTTTGTGTTCACAAGTGTGTTTTGTGTTTATTGTTTTCTTTATTTATGTGTTCGTGGGCTATTGATTAGTGGATTGCTGGATATCTTATTTTTAAGCTACATAAGCTACGGCTTGGTTGAATATTGATTATTTCCTCAAAAGCATGAAACTTTCCCTTCTTAAATCGTTTCTAGATATTGGTGGAATTGGTCTCGTAAACCTTTTGGAACCATTTTTCTACAAACGTTCCAAAAAGAGTGCTTTTGAAACAATTTGTGTAAACCGTTCCATAACAATCTCTTTTGAAACCATTTCATAAAAAAAAGTTCCTAAAGATGATTTTATGGGAACCATTTTCTTTCAAACCGTTCCAAAAGTGAGCAAAAGTAAGATTGTTTTGATTGTTAGTTGCGTATAAAAACAAAGATAGTACATATTTTTTTGAAGCTCGTGGTTTGCAGAAAGAAAAGGGACACAAATCAACTATTTTAGGAAATAGTACAAAGATATGCGGTTTGAGCAAGAAAAAAGTGCGGTTTGATCAAACTTTTATGCGGTTTGACTACACAAAAGTTGCGGTTTGGCAAGAAAAATTGTTGGAGTATGCTCATGTCATAAAAAATAATATACGACTGGAGACATGTGAGCCTATGGGGTTACACACATATATATTAAGGTGCCACTGTATATAGCGTATTTATTGTATTCACGGTATATAAATAAACTACGTAACTCGAAATCAATATTGGGCTTATAATGACTAAGTAATGTACTTAGTTTATTGGACTTGAAAAATAAATGGGAGGCTCATTTGAAGCCCATATGGGGCCGGCCTATGGAGATGATTTGGGAGGGGATAAGATCAATTTTATGTTATAAAAATTGATTGATATCTTCTCTTGATTTGGTCAAGATTTTAGTCAATAAATATGATATTAACTCCTCATTTATTTGATTATAATTTACCAATAATATCTCCCCTATTTTCCTTTATAAAAGCCACGTCCCAACATAAAACATTGACTAAGAGTTTTTGTTTTATTGATCAATCACTTTGTTTCTTTTTCACTCAAAGTCTAATCTAAGATTGTGGGTTTATAGGACTAGCATCCAAGAGGTATATGGTGAAGTGTATTGTGGATATTCATAGAGGTAATCTAATTTGGTCACTTGGTTTCTTGGATAGATCGTGTATAAGTGAAGGTCGTTGTTTGATCCGTTGCGTTTATTATTATTCATATGGTATTTATTTAATTCAGCACCTATAGTGGTATCAGAGCCATCATATGATGTCATATGATCATCATGTATGCATAAAAATGGCTAAAACACGTGTTTTTAATGAATTCAAAAGGATAATTTTAAAACAGCCCCTAAGGCTTATTTTTTGAAATTAATTCAACCCTTAAGGGGTCTTATGATATGTGATTTTTGATCCCATAGCCATTTGTTATGCATACTTTAATTGGTTTTGGTATCGGGTACGTGTAAAAGGGCCTAAATTGCGCGTTTTGTAACGATTCATGAATCTGTTTTAAATCAGCCCCTTGGGCATCATTTTCTGTAATAATATGGTTATTATATATACACTACATAATGATCTTTAAGTCATTGGTTACACGTACCAATCGGGGTTTTAATTTAAGTTAATTTATTTTTTCAATTCGTTGACTAACAATTTATTTCTTGTTAATTATTTTGTATCATGCATTTGGCCATGGACTTAGCCAACACCTTGTTAATACATGATATTATGGTATTATTATGTTTTGTATGAAAAGGATGAAAACCTTGACCACTTGTGACTTGATTCGCTTGTAATTGCATTTAATTTCAGTTTTGGGTTTTACCATTGTTTCGGCTTCTTTTGTATGTTTTTAATTTTTTGTTGTAGCCATTGTTTGGGCACATTACAGTAGCTAGATGATAGTTAAGGCATTGCATACTTATGGTTGTGTTTGTTTTGTTTGCTTTTATATATGTTTGAAATCTATATAACTTGCAAATGTTTTTTTATAAAACTAAAAATAAAACACAAACCAATTTTAGAAATTAAATCTTTGATTTAGTTTAATGTTTAAATATGATTTGAAACTAATCTTTGTTTTTAATAAATAACACTTAATTTGTTATGCTTGTTATTTAATTTAAGTATTGTCCAACTAATATTTATCCCACTTAGGTTATATATTAGTCTTTAATAGGACAACTTGATACACATAAAAGTAAAACAATGATTAGATTTAAGTTAAAAATAATTTTTAACTTGTGTTACGAAGGATGAATGCATGCTTCCTCCTACATACTTTTGATCACGTATTTATTAAAACTAATACCCGTCACAAATTTAAGTCCTGCCGTCCAATCGATTAAGTTCACCTGGTGAGACGTAGGTGAATTGTAACTCAGGGTGATTATTCTCTATGCGTGAGACCTAAACATATTTTCACATGTTTTCACATTGGATGACTTAATCGAGTTAAGCAAGTGGGATGTTAACCCGAGGCAAGGATGGGACTAAACATGCCAGCTTGACATTAGTTACTCAATTACTAATGCCATGAGTCCCATATGGTCTAAGAATTGCATAAGTTTTTACAATTGGTCAACGTCACCTACCTATTGAATCTATCATTGCTAGCAGATCAACTAATGTGATGGTGGAACCTTAATGAGGATCTTAGCCTTTCGTAAGATTAATTCTTTTATATTATAAATTAGGTAGTTAATTTTAAAAGGATTAATTATCGAAAATACTAAATTGAACTTTGTAATTTCTATTAATGACATTTATGCAACTCAAACTGTAAATAAAAGTTTGTTTCCTTTCTTTGTTAGAGGAAGGAAAACTAAGTCTTCTTTCCTTATAAGAAAAAGACATATTCATATCCTTTCTACTTGTATGTGAAAGCTATAATAGGAACACTTAAATTTTCCAATTCTAATCAAACTCAAAGCGTACTTACTCGAGAAATCGTATTGTCTTGTAAAAGTCAAACGGTTAAGTACAGTTCCACATCTTATTTGGATGACTAAAGAACATGTTTTCTATAGTCACCAAAATGATACATCTTGAAGCGTCAAGACATAGTATGAGTTTTAATAATTAGAAATAGAAATCTCAATAAATCGCGAAAGAGAAAGGAAATTAATAGCATGTTTTCTAGTAGTTTTCCTTAACTCGATATTTTTCCTAAGATTCTACACACCCTTGAGGTAATGTAGAAAGAGAAATTGCATGCAAAATGTAACAACTCACATTTTCACACCTTTTTACTTCAATGAACATCCAATTATTTATTATAAACTTTTACGCGTTCACTTTAATTTCCAACGATAAATTAAATCGCGTAAGCTAAAAACGATCATTCAATGTAAACGGGCATCGAACAATTAAATGTTTACATCAAGCAAGTGTTAAGTAATTATTTTGATGATAATTATTAACTTTGTTCATTTTATTTTTATTGGTTGCGTAAAGTGATTACCTTTCGCGATAAAATACGTTTAGGCATACCCGGAACCACCAAAACATTTCTACGCTTTAACAAATACCCACAATTATACCCAATACATAAAAATTACACAAATACCTTCTAGATACATATACATGGCCGGATATGTATGTATGAATCACAAGAGATATTTTTTCAAACTTAATATAACACATGTTATATAAGTTTTCAAGCAAGCTTCAACAACTAGTCTTTCACACCATGCTATCTTACACAAGAACCATACCTTGACCATAAGACTTCCTTGAAACACTCATCTTGTCTTGTATAGTGTTATTGACTAGCTTTTATACATATAAGTCTTGCACTCCTAAAGAAAGATAAGATACACTTCAACACTTAACAAAAATAAAAAACTATCCCTCCTTTTCTCTCTTATAAGCCCACGGCTACAAACACCCCTTTTAGCAAATCCATAGCTTGATTTTCTAAGACCATAAAAGCATTCACACATCATTCATATGATAACCTAAGATGTTTTGAAGGGTTGGTTAATCATTTGCAAGGTTTAAGCAAGTTATTGCAAGATTAGGGTTTCTATTGGAATTAGGGTTTTCTAAGCTTATAAGCTTTGGTTTTATATCTAAACAAGGGTTTAGATATTTTGGTCTACCATATTACATCATCATAAGGTTATCTAAAAGCCCTTAACTTTCATTTTTCATGATTTTATGTGTATATGAGTTTTATGTAGCAAAATTACCATTAGGATAGTTTTAAACATGTAAAGGGGATTTTTACTTATGATCATTGTTTTTTACACTTTTACATATGTTATGTTGTTAGTAATATCATGTTAAAATGGATATGTAAGTATTATACCATGTTGGTTTAAGTATAAAAAGTGTATATACAAATTAGGGTTTTTAAAGTTTACTTAATAAGTTACAAGTAATAGTGTTGTAAATGACTTGTTAAGAACTTATGATCTTGAACATTTGGACAAATGATGGACCTATAGACACTAATATATGTAAGACATATGATATATTTGGTTATAAAAGGCTTGTGGTAAGTTACTAAGTTGAAAAGTATATAAAACAACTTATATAAACAAGGATACGCATTGATTTCAAAGGGGATGTTTTGGTTCATGTATGGTGACAGCCACATTATGTTCTATAAAGATAGTATATCTCATGACAATTCCAAATATGTAAAGAACTCGAAAAACTGCCTTATAACGAAAAAGATACGGCAAATATACGTTGTACGTTAATACAGGGTTTATAAAAGTTACTATTCATGTCAGTAAAATACATTTTGAAAACATCATTAATATGATAGGACTTTTAATAACAAAGCCGTACTCGAAAGAATCGTTAAAAACGGAGCTATAACAAACAAAATACGACATTTACGGGTTTTACGATAACTAAGACAATAAAAATAATTTTATAAACTGGTGTGAACAGTAAAAGGTACTGTTCACCAGTAGGTCAAAAATATAAAAATGTTATATTTTGATAACTCGTCTTAATACGAAAGCATGGGCATAAGAAACGTAAAAATCGGGTTTAAAACGCGAAAGTTACGTCGTTTTTACTAAAGAGGCATTTACAAACGTTTTTTTACTTTATAAATACGATTTCACTAAAACGATTAGATGGTGATTAGCTATATATAATTATATATGGTAGTAGTTACCCAATGTGATTAGTACTTATACGACCTATAATTATTTAGGTTGCATTCGACGTATTTGTGACGCATTTTCAGTTGTGATTTATAATATCGATTCACCCACTCGAGGTGAGTTCATAGCCCCATGTTTTTACGATTTCTATAATTTACAAGATTTGGGGGGAGAAATATGCTTTATTTTATAATTGGACGCAAGTGGACATTTTATATATTGATTACGTTTTGCCTGAGTAGCTTAAACCCAATATACCCAGTGTCATTAACTGTTAATTTCTGGTTTGGAAGCGCGAGTGTTATAAATAGATCTATTTGGGATTGAACTCCCCGTTCGGGTGATTAGCTATCACCGGGAACGAACGTTATAGCATGTCGAATTTTGGATGTTTCGGGTTGAACATCATCATGGGCAATGTAGGCAATATTTATATTGTATTCATATATGTATAGCTTCAGTGTCATGAGCTTAGGGAAACATAATGGCATTTTGTGATATTTATCACGGGGAAATCTTGCAGTCCGGATTTATTTATATATAAACCTATGAATTCACCAACTTTATGTTGACCGTTTTAAGCATGTTTTTCTCTAGTTAATAAGGTTCAAGAAACAAGGATACATTGGTGGTCTACATTGTGGAGTCATTTCTATAAAGATTTACGTGCATCACATTTTGGGGATATTTGCCATGTAGAAAAATCTTTGCATTTTCAAAAATGAACAAGTTTAGCCGTTGAGCTTTTGTAACAAAAATTTATTAAATCCAATGTATCATTTTCAAACAACACGTTTAGTAGTCGTTCTCACATGTCTTGTGCAATGTTATTATGAAGTAACGCTCCCAGATCCTTATTCCGCTGCTACCCATTTTGGGGGTGTTACAGATTGGTAATCAGAGCCAAGGTTATAGAGAACCAGGTCAAATGTTTTTTCTGGACTATAACCGTTTTCAAACATTGCATTCATACAAAGGGATTTTTACGGGACAAACATACACTATTTGTTTGCATTAGTTGGTCATACTAGATGCTTACATGTTTAATATACGTGTTTATATTATAGTACGTATATTACTACTGGTCTTATATAATATACTTATATAAGTTTAATTTTGCTTGTTATAGCAGTCATGTCGCGTTTATGATTTTATGAAATCTAACGGGTATTATATTTTCTTATAATTGAAGAAAATGGCACCAAAGAAAAGGACCACGAGGTTAAACCTAGAAACAACACCAGCCGCAACAGCCACCACCCCTACCACTGTTACTAATGCCCAACTTCAGGCAATGATTAACCAAGGCGTTACTGCCGCTTTGGCAGCACGTGATGCAAACACGAATGGCGTCGACAACCATAATTCAGGAACATGTGCTAGGAGAAACGAGCGAGCCACTCATGAGTGCACTTACCCATAATTCATGAAGTGCCAACCTCTAAATTTCAAAGGCACATAAGGAGTTGTCGAATTGACTCAATGGATTGAGAAAATAGAGATTGTGTTCCCCATAAGCAACTGTTCTGTGGAAAACCCAATCAAGTTCTCCACTTGTACTCTTCTGGGAAATGCTCTAACGTGGTGGAACTCCCACGTTAGGACTGTTGGTAATGACATTGCTTATGTAATGACCTGGGCTGAACTGAAGAAGAAGATGACTGACAAGTACTGCCCGAGGACTGAGATTAAGAAGCTTGAAGTCGAGCTATGGGAATTAAAAGTGAAAGGTACCAATGTGATAGGGTACAACCAACATTTTCAGGAACTAGCACTACTGTGTGGTAGAATGTTTCCTGAAGAATCTGACAAGAGTGAGAAATATGTCAGTGGCTTACCCGACATGATCTACAGAAGTATAGTAGCATCCAAGCCTAAAACAATGCAAGAGGCAACTAAAATGGCAACCGAGGTGATGGATAAGAGAATCCACACTTTTGTTGATCGTCAGACAGAGAATAAGATAAAGCAAGATGATAACTAACAACAACAACAAAACAAGAGGCAGAACACCAGCAGGGCGTACACTACACGGACTGGTGAGAAAAAGCCATACGGGGGATCTAAACCTTTATGCGCTAAATGCAACTATCACCATGATGGTCTATGTGCTCCCAAATACCACAAGTGCAACAGAGTTGGCCATCTGGCCCGTGACTGTAGGAGTCCTGTAAATATTAATGCTAGTAACAATCAGAGAGGCACTGAGGCAGGTCAGAAACCTACTTGCTATGAATGTAGGAATCAAGGGCACTACAAGAGTGATTGCTCAGAATTAAAGAACTGAAACCATGAAAACCAAGCCGAAGGTACGGAAGCACGTGGAATGGTATATGCCTTTGGAGGAGGAGAAACCGAACAAGACATTAACAACATTGAGGATGAGATTGAAGCTTAAAAGAGAAAGTTGTCTCGCTTTGCCTAGTAAACCCTAAGTTGGAACTATCTTAAACTTTATCTCCTTAGGAGTTCTCGTTGTATTTCTCTTAAATTTTCGTTGTACGAATGACTTTAAATTATCTATCAAATTATCGTATTATAAAAATTTCGTCAATATTAACTTAGATTCCTTATTTACTCTTGCAAACTACTCTCACGAATATCATGAAATCATAACGCCATTTTGACGAAAATGAGCAATGCATCGTTAGTCCTCAATTATACATGGCCTGATCAACTATGTATAATTCAGGAAAGTACCATGCCGTGCTGAGAGTAGTCACCTTAAAACTTCTTGTCAAAAGACAATTTTCTATTTATATCAAGTTCTGCGTGCGTATTCATAAAATGTAATCATCGCGAGAAACCAAACTGACAATAATAATCACTAAGTAAACTCTTACACCACCGTACTATATAAAGTCGACATCATTTTATACAAAAATCCTATGTCCAAAAGTCAAGACGCATCCCTAGTCACCCTAGGACGATCCACTAACAAGTTTACTCGCCATTAAGGAATATACCAATTCATCATTTTCGACGAATACGTAATACCATAGAGCTTGGTAGTTACGACACCACCATAGGTATAAAGTCGTTATCACTCTAAGAAAGATGTTATAACTGACGCGTTAAGCCAAAGGGAATGAAAAAGCCCGCTAGAAGTCGAGCTTTGGTCGCAACAATAAATATTAAACCAACATCACAAATCCTGAACACTCAAGTTAAAGCACACAAAAGGGGAATGCAAATGAGTTACCAAGCGTGGTAACGAAATATTCAAATGACATAAAATAAAAATAACAAATAGAATTGTTGCCACAACATCCGTTTATTATCTTAGAAATAAGATTACATAAGGACATAAAGGAAATACAAGCTTTATTACAACCCTCCCCTAGCAATAATATCTATTTATTCTAAAGGAGATCCACGCCGATTGCAAGAACGATGAGGGGCACGAGAATTGCTAGAATAAAGGCGAGATACTGAAATCCTTCTTCGTATAGGAAGTAGGCAAGATAAATGCCGAGTGCTATCGCGGTCGCCATCGCTAAGAGCGTGATGATGTGCAACATTTTGAGGATTGGTTAAGAGAAAATGTAAGTGAAAGATTAAGTGTTGTGTGGAGAAATGGAGGATAAAAATTTGGTATTTAAAGGGAGGGAGTAGCCGTTGGGGCTCTTGTTCATAGCCGTTGGAGTTATTGTTCATATAAAAAAGTTTTTAATACCCACACCTCTTCATCAACACTATTCCGAAAGACAACTCGAACTGAATCGCAGGACGCAATTCTTTTAACACGGGGAGACTGTAACAACTCATATTTTCACACCTTTTTACTTCAATGAACATCCAATTATTTATTATAAACTTTTACGCGTTCACTTTAATTTCCAACGATAAATTAAATCGCGTAAGCTAAAAACGACCATTCAATGTAAACGGGCATCAAACAATTAAATGTTTACATCAAGCAAGTGTTAAGTAATTATTTTGATGATAATTATTAACTTTGTTCATTTTATTTTTATTGGTTGTGTAAAGTGTTTACGTTTCACGATAAAATACATTTAGGCATACCCGAAACCACCAAAACTTTTCTACGCTTCAACAAATACCCACAATTATACCCAATACATAAAAATTACACAAATACCTTCTAGATACATATACATGGCTGGATATGTATGTATGAATCATAAGAGATATTTTTTCAAACTTAATATAACACATGTTATATAAGTTTTCAAGCAAGCTTCAACAACTAGTCTTTCATACCATGCTATATTACACAAGAACCATACCTTGACCATAAGACTTCCTTGAAACACTCATCTTGTCTTGTATAGTGTTATTGACTAGCTTTTATACATATAAGTCTTGCACTCCTAAATAACGATAAGATACACTTCAACACTTAACAAAAATAAAAAACTATCCCTCCTTTTCTCTCTTATAAGCCCACGGCTACAAACACCCCTTTTAGAAAATCAATAGCTTGATTTTCTAAGAGCATACAAGAATTAACAAATCATTCCTATGATAACCTAAGATGTTTTGAAGGGTTGGTTAAGCATTTGCAAGGTTTAAGCAAGTTATTGCAAGATTAGGGTTTCTATTGGAATTAGGGTTTTCTAAGCTTGTAAGCTTTGGTTTTATATCTAAACAAGAGTTTAGATATTGTGGTCTACCATATTACATCATCATAAGGTTATCTAAAATCTCTTAACTTTCATTTTTCATGATTTTATGTGTATATGAGTTCTACGTAGCAAAATCACCATTAGGATACTTTTAACATGTAAAAGGGATTTTTACTTGTGATCATTGTTTTGCACACTTTTACATTTGTTATGTTGTTAGTAATATCATGTTAAAATGGATATAAGTATTATACCATGTTGGTTTAAGTATAAAAAGTGTACATACAAATTAGGGGTTTTAAAGTTTATTTAATAAGTTACAAGTAATAGTGTTGTAAATGACTTGTTAAGAACTTGTGATCTTGAACATTTGGACAAATTATGGACCTATGGACACTAATATATGTAATACATATGATATATTTGGTTATAAAAGGCTTGTGGTAAGTTACTAAGTTGAAAAGTATATAAAACAACTTATATAAACAAGGATACGCATTGATTTCAAAGGGGCTGTTTTGGTTCGTGTATGGTGACAGCCACATTATGTTCTATAAAGATAGTACATCTCATGACGATTCCAAATATGTAAAGAACTCGAAAAACCGCCTTATAACGAAAAAGATACGGCAAATATACGTTTTACGTTAATACCGGGTTTATAAAAGTAAATTTTATAAAAACAAGTTAACAAATACTTCTGATATAAGAGGTTTAGTATTTTTAACAGATTGTACATGATTTTAGGATTCTAAAACAATTCGGATCATAATTTTTGGATCAATAACGAAAGAGTTATGAATTACGCGAGATTATATACTTAAATGTATAAAAATACTTTTATAAAACTATTTTTATAAAAGTTACTATTCATGTCAGTAAAATACATTTTGAAAACATCATTAATATGATAGGACTTTTAATAACAAAGACGTACTCGAAAGAATCGCTAAAAACGGAGCTATAACGAACAAAATACGACATTTACGATAACTAAAACTATAAAAATAATTTTATAAACTGGTGTGAACAGTAAAAAGTACTGTTCACCAGTAGGTCAAAAATATGAAAATGTCATATTTTGATAACTCGTCTTAATACGAAAGCGTGGGCATAAGAAACGTAAAAATCGGGTTTAAAACGCGAAAGTTACGTCGTTTTTACTAAAGAGGCATTTACAAACGTTTTTACTTTATAAATGCGATTTCACTAAAACGATTAGATGGTGATTAGCTATATAGAATTATATATGGTAGTAGTTACCCAATGTGATTAGTACTTATACGACCTATAATTATTTAGGTTGCATTCGGCGTATTTGTGACGCATTTTCAGTTGTGATTTATAATATCGATTCACCCACTCGAGGTGAGTTCATAGCCCCATGTTTTTATGATTTCTGTAATTTACAAGTTTTGGGGTGAGAAACATGCTTTGTTTTATAATTTGACGTAAGTGGACATTTTATATATTGATTACGTTTTTCCTGAGTAGCTTGAACCCAATATGCCCGGTGTCATTAACTGTTAATTTTTGGTTTGGAAGCGCGAGTGTTATAAATAGATCTATTTGGGATTGACCTCCCCGTTCGGGTGATTAGCTATCACCGGGAACGAACGTTATAGCATGTGGAATTTGGGATGTTTCGGGTTGAACATCATCATGGGCAATGTAGGCAATATTTATATTGTATTCATACATGTCAAGCTTCAGTGTCATGTGTTAGGAAAATATTGTAAACAGACTTAATACTGTTAGTATTAAAGTTAAGTCTGTTAGTTATAGTTAGTACTATTAGTAATAGAAGTTAAGTCTGGTAGAGCAAGTTAAGTCTGCTAGCTTTAACTTAAGTCTGACAGTATTAAAGTTAATACTGTTTGACCAGACAGTTAAGTCTGTTGTAATTATAGTAATAGTTATCACTTAGCGTTAATCTAGGAAGAGATAAGCATTATCTCTTAACGCGTTTAGGGTTCCTTAAGTCTATAAAAGGAACATAGAATAGTATTGTAAACATATGAGTTGATTGAGAATTTACAATCAAATAGTAATAGTAATAGCAAGTTTGATATTTGTTCTTGTGTTCATCTTGGTATAGATATTGATATTCCGCGTCAATATTTGTTGGAGGTTTTGATTTGGATATCATGCATTAAAGATTTTGTCGCATTACATTTTGTATATCTGTCATGGGCTAGAAATATTTGTATTTTGAACAACTGAACAAGTGAAGCTTCAGGCTTATGTAACAAATACTTTGTTAAATCTATTGTATCGGTTTTAAATGACTTTTTGGTCGTTCTATATATATCTTGTGTTATTGATCTATGAAGTAACACGCCCTGGACCCTTATTCTGCTGCGACCCAATTTGGAGGTGTTACACTTTCTCTTTGCCGAAAACAATTCTTTCTTTTTGACAAAAACATTCTTTCTCTTCAACGAAACATTCTTTCGCTTCGAAGAAAACATTCTTTCTCTTCTAAGAAAACATTCTTTCTATTTGATGAAAACTCTCTATCTTTCGATCACACCTCTTCCTTCTCACTCAATCACGCCTCTACAACCATAGAGATGGCTAATCTCTTTCCTCTACTATTTCCGCTACCACCTTTAAGATAACCTTATACCTCGTCATATGATTGTTTTATGAACATTCACAATACTTGAGAAGACCACCATCCATCTTAACATTGTTAAGCTCATCGTCTCTATCTTTGTTTGTTTTCTTCTTCTTCATTATTATTATTATTATTATTATTATTATTATTATTATTTTTACGTACGAAACACACTGAAGATACGCCACCATTTCTTTCGGGACAATGTCTAAAAGGAAACATCTCCATCGAAAAGGTTGCGTCTGAAGATAACATCGCCGACATTCTTTCTTTACCCCTCAAGCGTGAGTCGTTAAATTATCTTCGTCAAGGTTTAGGAATGATGGAACACATTCCATAAATCGTTCTCTTCTTTTCTTCTAGTTTCGATTCTAGTCCGTGTTCCATTCCGTGTCGTGACAACTTAACTACTTCATCCGAAGTACTTTAAGTATTTTTAATTAGCGAAATGCAAATTAAAATGTCACTCTTTTTGAAAAATTCATCAATTTCCCCAAACATCCCTCCTGTTGGCGGTCCGGCGGCCCCTAGATCTATTCTGGCGGCCCCCAGATATATCTGGGACCGCCGGCAGCAGGCTTGAGATATCTGTCATTTCTTTTCAAATCATAAAACGAACACCCTGTCTCTCTCTTCTTCTTCTTCTGTGAGTTGACGTCTACTCCACACCCAAACCTATACCCAATGTCTCTCTATAGATCAATGGGTCATCGTCATATCTCAACACTCCTAAGCATCGTTGCTTATGTTTTCAAGAGTCAAGTGAATTTCATAATGAAATGCGTCTCATTATCAAACACATTTCTTACAATCGATAGACTTACAATCCATCACTTCACAATAAATCCCCTCACATACAAACCTTGGTCCTCACATCTCGCATACGTCTTATCTCAATTTATAGACGATTCTTCTCACTCCTAAATGTTTCTTCTCTCTTCTAGTAGTCATTTCACTTCTAATAAGTCTCCTCATCTCTAACGTTTCTTCTCACTTCTAAACGTTTCTTCTCTCTTCTAATAGTCTTGTTACTATTAGAATTCCTCATATATCCCTTGACAACTTAATTATTTCATTTGAAATATTTAAGTAATTTGCAAAATGCAAATGTCACTCCTTCGCAAAACTTTCCACTTTCTAGAAAGTGAAGAACATAAGAAGAAGATATTCAATCTTCAAGTGTTATTGAGTCACCACATTGTTGAGTCTCTTATTATTCTTTCACCATGAAAGAACTACCTCATTTCACATCCCACCTTTGTTTCTCAACATTGTCAACCAACAAAACACCAAACAAACCTTTAAATTCCCAATCATCCACTTTTGTCTCGATAGAATCATATGCATATCAATTGTTAGTGCAAATGATATATCAATCTTTTCTATCAACCTCTCATCAACACGTTCCTTCTTTAGTATTGCTCATCCTTTCCCACTTCTCGGCTCTATGAAATAATTTTCATTCACATCCAAGAGCACGTTGTCTCCATCCTCGTCTTATTTTTTTTATTCTTTTAAAGTATATGTATATATATATATGTTGTTGACATATTTTGCCAAGATATTAAGTGGCATTCGTCTACTTTTAAAAGGTCACTCTCATATTATTTTTGTGTCAATCAATAAACGAATCTCATTCTTGTTTATTAAAGTCCGATCAAATCTTAGTCATTAGACATACGTCTCGAGTCTTTTTATTTTGATCATTTAGGTTGTTGATTTTGAAATAATAGTTTCATGCGTCTAGTTTCTAATTCTTTTTTAAGGTGTCATATTTTAGAATAAAGGCATCTAAATGTGCATTTCTAGTTCCATGCTAATATCTTCCTATATATATATGCACTTGTCTACTAACTTTGTTTTGTAGCACACATCCATATCTTGATTCCTTGGTGCCCCAAACAAGGGGGAGCATACACAGAGGGGGAGCACTTGCAAACGCTCTACTCATTTAAATTGCATCGAACTTCTTGAGAATCAATGGTAATTTATTTGATCCATGGATCCGTTAGAGTCAATATACAAGAAATGATATTATCATAGATATGTGGGTAAATAGCATGGAGTTGGTTAAACCATGATGATAGAAGACTTCACTAGGATGATACAAGCTCACCTTTATAGGAAGATAGGATTGTAGATTGTCAAACACGATGAAGGGCTAATCCATACTCCAAATACTTCACCTCCTCCACTTCAAAATCACCCTTAACCTTAAGGTCCTCCTTTCATACCTTCAGCTTATATACTTGAAGTACCTACCTTCTTTTCAATCATTCTTCTCATTTCTCATAACCTTTTCTAAATTATCCAAGGAACACACAATCACCTTCACCTTTATTTCTCATATCTTCTCCTCATACCTCAAACCTATATACTCGGAGCACCTATCCTCTTCTCATTCCTCGAACATATATATTCCCAGAGCACGTACCCTCTTCTCATGTCTTCTTCTCAAACCTCCAACCTATATGCTCCAACCATAATCCACATTATACCTTTTTGCTTCAACAAAAGGGGGAGAAGGGAGTGTAAACGAGTAAGTTTTAAACTTTACTATGTGTTATAGTTTACGTAGTTTATCATCATCAAAAAGGGGGAGATTGTTAATGCAAATATTACGATATTTAATCTATACGATCTCTTTATGTTTTGGTGATGACAAACATGTGACTTGTAATACGTAATGTAAAGTACGCCAGTTACTCGTAATAACAAATCATCAATGCATACATACATCAACATCTCTTGACGTCTCAAATCTGCATCAACACCGATGTTTGTTTGCACCAGACGTAAATCACAGAAGGTATGTACAAATAAACATTAAACTTGTAGGATGATCAAAGAAATAAGTTTTTGTCTTAAAACTTCACATTTTTATAAATGTGACAAAACAATTTTTCAAAAATCAATTACATAAATTATTTTTGAATTATAAAGAAATGTTTAATGTGGTAATTATTTCAAAATTCAAATCTGGTTATTTTCCCCCCAAAACAAGTGTCACTTTCACCAGACAAGTTTGTCACTACAATAAGACAAAAACATAAGTGTCTGTCGGGGCGGCCCCCTTAAATATGGCGGTCCCTCCAAGCGGCCCCTAATATATCTGGAACCGCTGTTTCTTGACAAGCTGTTTTTCAGCTCCTATAAATAGTGGGTCACCTCCAACTATTTTCATAACCCTTTTGCATGATTTTCTTTCAGTTCTTTCTCTCTCTAGATCTCACTAAATCTCTCTAAATCTTTGATCATTCAACTTGGTTAATCTTGTTTAAATGTGATCAAATCTTCTATCCTTTCCTCCTTTCCTTAAGTGCAATGAGGTAGACACTTCGGTCATTCTTCAAAGAATCCGAAGTTATGTTGTCTAGTGAGTTCATTTGTAACATTTGTTACTAATACTTTTTAGATTAGTCGTCTATGTTTTCCAAATCTTTAGTAGTGTTGTAGATCGAATTGATGTATTTTTTGGTTGGGTTGATTATGGGTTGTTAGTATTTTTTGGCCTTAAAATACATTGGTGAAGTGGTAGATTGGTTCTAGCTAAGATTAGGACCTCGACATTTAGCTTAGTATCAGAAAATAATGTAAGCGACAGCGGTTTTTGTGTCTTTGGACATTAAAACACAAAGGTTTGTTATGTTGGGCCATAACAAAGGGTCTTGGTTGTACCCACGATGATCTAGTACATCTTGCTTAGTGTCAGAAAAATAATGGTAAGGCAACATTATAAGGTTTTCTCCGCGGAAAGGTACTTTGTATGATAAGTGATAGGTAACTCTCTAGTTGGATACCGAGGTAGGAGTGGAGTAGGGGTAGAGGAAGCTTCTTGTACCGAACCACTATTATCACCGTGTCAGTGTTTGCATTTTCTTTTACCTATTCTCTGTACTTAGTCTTTTCATATTTCGCTTTTACTTTTTCAATTTGCATTAGTGTGTTCATAATTGTGTGAATGGTTGTGTATATCTTGTTAGTTAAGGTTGTGTAGCTCTTTGTGCTAAAAATTGTGAGTATAATTATATTGTTAGAATATGTGTTAGCTATTATAAACCAACTATTGACATTTCTCATATTACGTCAAACTTGATTGGTGATTTGATACAAAAGATCTAGTCTGAAAACCTCTTCTGGAGGCGGTCCCATAAATCAGGCGGCCCCCTTATATACTTGGTGGTCCCCATATATATATGGGACCGCCGACAGAAGAGTGATGTAATTATTGTATTGACTAATCTAAAGTTTTATAATGGAAACGTATTCACCCCCCCTCTACGGTTTTCACAATTGGTATCAGAAGCATGTCGCTCTAGTTTTCAAAACAAATGGTTTTTAAAATAGAGTACGATCCATGTATCAAATTACCTATGAAGGGGGATTAAATATGAAAAGTGTTTTGTTGTTTGATTCATACTAGTTTTGTTATTAAATATACCTTGTATACTAGCTTGAAGGAAAATTTTCTCAAAAGAACTTGGAAGTGCCAACTTATGTTTGTCTAAGTTGTAAGGATTGAAATAATGTCTAAAACACGAAATTTATGTGCTGGAACAACTTTTTAAAGTCGTGTGTTTTACAGTTAAGTTACAAAATTCATGTGACACTCCTTCTTGATAATCCATGAGATTTACTTTGTCGTTAGCTATTATCATGTGTAATAGTCTTTATCTTGTACATCTTGTTCCTCATTGCTTGTGATCTTAGATCTTTAGCCTATGTCCTTGTCGTTCGACTTTGTCTTTTACTTCAGAGATCTTTTAAATCTTTTATCCTTCAAGTCTTGACGTCTTACACCATGCGATCTTGTATCTTGACCAACATGCTCATACTTTGCATCATCTTGAAAGCTTGCTAATAATCTCCCCCCGAAACTTGGTTTCTGAGGAGTTATCTTTAATATCAGAGCTTGCGGAAGTCATTGTCTTTAATTCTTAAGCTTTCTTGATTCTTGAATCTTTGATGCTTATAGTATGTCTTTGTAGTTTGAGCATGAGCACGTGGTAATGAATCCGACTTCACCTGGAATAGGATACCGCCACCACCGTATAACCTGCAAGTTTACGTTAGTGATAATCGACAGATATGGACGAGAGTGTCTTTGTCACTTTGTCGAATAAGGTTACAATAACCACGGTTCCCTGGTAATTAGTATAAATACTGCATGTGATCATATAGAATTCAAATGAATCTTCTTGACAGGGTTTCACATCTGCACTAGCCGTTCTCGTTACCGGAGCATCTCAAAGCAGACAACACGGTAAGAGTGAATCAGATAGTTACTATCTTTCTGATTAAATCATCAATTTATTTTACTGGAACATGTTTGATTTACATAGAATCCTACCATCATTTCTTTCCAGTTGACAAAAGTTTGATTCATATAGAATCGCACAAGTCACCTACCAAGAGCTTGTTTGGTGTTGGCTCAAGCAAGATTTCCATCTTCAAGGTGAATACTTAAGTATCACTCGGATGTTCTGGCAAAATCACAAGGTTAATGCGTAGGACTCTTGTTAACAGCTTATGAACTTATTGGTGTTCAACAAGTGTTTGTCATGGAATGTGTCCTAATGAGATTTATTTTATTGATCTCTTGGCTCTAGACTCGATTAGTGCGTTTTGGTTTTAGTACTCGGAGGTTGGAGCAGACTGCCACCTATTCAATATCAACTAACTCGGAGTGAGAAAGTTAATAGAAGTCATGTGTATCTTCGTGACAAATGAGATAAGTTTCTGTTGAGAGAAACTCGAATGGCTGGGAAAGGTTGTGCATTGCATCACTGGGTCCATGTTGTCGTCTTCAATATCAGAATTCATCTTTGTGAAAACCGATAGATTATGTATTGACCCGATTTCTGCCTAAATTGTGTGGAGGGCTGCTTTCTTTTCACCATTTATCCATACATTTATTTTTCATTCTTCAACCCTTCAATGCTTACCAAGACGTCATTACTAACACCTTGATGTGATTGTTCCAATGTTAGCTCAATCTTAGTCGGCATTATTCCCTTATACTCATTCATCTCCAATCATACCTAAGGACTGCTATTTCTAACTATGGAGTGTCTTTGGGTAGATCCCTCCAGTTCTGGTTGGATCATAGGACTAATACCTAACCTAACCACCTTATGACTTCAGAATCGTCATGAATTAAGATGTTGTTGGGTAAGAGATCGTAACCATAAAACCTTTTTCGAAGAATATAAACAGCACTTTGAGTCGTTTAGATCACTTATTATTTTCAAGATCACATTTTAATTACATTTCTCCCCTTATTTTAAATACTAATTTACTTAGGGTGTGTTTGTTTTATTAAGATGTTTTGGGTCTGAATCTGACTACCGCATCTTACTAGTAAGAGGCGGTTATAAAGTCTGAATTTGAATGAAATAATGTTGTTTGTTTTTATATGATTGTCCGAATGGTTTTAATTATCCGTTTATTCAACTATACATTATTTGAGTTTAGTCCTAACAAACAAAACTCAAAATTTGTTAAAAATAAAATCGGCCACCGTAACATTTGTTAGTAAGATGTTTTAGCTGTTGGACAATAATTATTAAATGAAAGTCAATTACAACTTGGTCGCTATGCACTAGTAAATATTTAATTATCAGTGGTTAACATTATTTGTTCCCATAAGTTACTAAAAAAACACTCTCTAGCCTACTTTATCTCACCTCAATTTACGAGTATTAAAAATAAAACATGTTACCAGCCTACTAGTAACTATTTTATACTACTATATAACAATTCCTACTAATATATAAAAGCAATAATAAATTACATATTTTTATTTATAACCCACGTGACCAAGTACTAGTACAAGTTTCTATCTCTAATATTTGCCCAATTAAATTATACCACCACTTCATCTTCTTGTTTTCTTTTGGCATAGTTGGTATTCCTTTTAAACCACCATTCTCTCTGAAAAGTTTTAACATGCCATAAATTACACACCATAAATTTGATGCACCCGTTTAAAACGATGCCCTGCTAAGAGGGAGTAAGACATGATCCCCACGTCTGATCGAGTTAGACATGTAATGTCTGTCCGCATCTGACTTTCAAAGAAAAAACAAACAATCACAACGTCTGACCGCGTCTGACTAGTCAGACGTCAGACGTGATTCAGACTTTTTCGTTAAAAACAAACACAACCTTAGTTTTTGAAATACCTTGTGATTAAAATTTGTCATGAAAATTCTGTGGAGAAAACATATTATAATTAGCATGAAATATATGGAACATTAACTTGCTCCCCCTCAATTTTACATATGTTTGACACCAAAAAATAATGATACCAAGTTGTAAAATAAATATAGAAAATAAGGATAACATATTGAGCACAAAATTTGAATAAAAGATTATGAATTGTCATTGAAGAATTCTTGAAAAATTATGTTCAACCACTTAATCATCTTATAACATACAATCTATTGAGTAGTCATTATTATTAAGACTTTTAATAATGTTTTGAATACATAAGAATTCTTGTAAGAGGATGTATCCAAAATCATTAAAACTTTGTTTTTCAAAAAACTCCCCCTCAAACATTGAGTCATTTTGAAAATGACATTAAATGTAGAAGAATTGTCTTGTAAAACTATATGAGGGATGGAGTGTTGAACACACAATTTTGAAAGATTATGAATCGTCAGTGAGAAATTCTTGAAAAATTATGTTCAACTTTTAGAAAAACCAAATGTTAGAAGACTTCTCTTCTATCTTTAAGGATAAGCGCACTGAAACGTACACTCTCCTTTGTCGTTCGGGTCCGAGTTGCAATCTGAGAGCAATTACAAGTCATAAAGAAAAATAGAAATGACATGTTTTGAAAGCATTTGAAACTCCTGCTCGAACTTCATTTACACACCCGTGTCAATGTTAATCGACATTTCTAGGCACGTAAATGTTATCGATTCCAAGAGACATGTCGAGAAGATTCTTTTTGTGAAACATTTTCTGATTTTTTGATTTTGTATTTTCTTTTTGAAATTTTATATTTTTGTATTTGTTTTTATATGTTTTATATTTTTGTATTTTTTATTTTCAAAAATATTTACAAGTCGATGTTTGAAGAATATATCAAGCAGATTCATTTGCCAGAACCTCCAGTTCTGCCAGAGTCAAACATCTCATACCAATTCGGATGACAAGACACTGAAACCTATCTTCGGGTAAGGCTTTAGTAAACATTTCAGCTAATTGGTATTCAGTTCTGACAAAGTACAATTCAATTATACCATTTTCAACCTGTTCCTTGATAAAGTGATATCAAGTATGGATGTGCTTGGTACGGGAGTGCTGCACGGGGTTGCATGAGATTGCTATGGCTGATTGAGAGTCGCAATACAACGGTATTTTGTTGTAATTAAAGCCATAATCCTTAAGTTGTGTTCTCATCTATATTACTTGAGCACAACTTGCAGATTACGCCACGTACTCGGCCTCTGCTGATGACATTGTAGTATAATCTTGCTTCTTTAACATCCAAATGACTAACTTATCACCTAGGAATTGTATTCCTCTAGAAGTGCTTTTGCGAGTATCAATACATCCGGCATGGTCGGCATCTGAAAAAGTTGTTAGTTCAAAGCCAGAATCCTTCGGATACCAGAGTCCCATGTTAATGGTACCCCTTAAGTATCGAAAGATCCTTTTAACCTCTTTGAGGTGTTTTTCAGTCGGTCTTGCTTGATACCTTGCACAATAACATACTGCTTGCACTATGTCTGGTCTACTAGATGTCAGATACATGAGTGACCCGATTTTACTA
>BQNB010065994.1:13252-34735 GCA_026074375.1 Tanacetum coccineum | reverse complement strand
AATACTAACAGAACTAACTATCACTATCAGACTTAACTATTATACTACCAGTATTAAGTCTGTTACAATCTATTTTCCCAACAATTAGTGCTGTCAAGCATAACTTAGTACTGTTGGTGATACTAATGAAAATTATGCTAAGTAGTTAGTACTGGTAGTATAAAGTTACTACTCGTAGTTAATACTGTTAGTATAAGTTAGTATTGTTAGTATTATGTTACTGCTGCTTGTTGAAGTTAAGACTGCTCAGAGTTGAAGACTAAAATATATGCTAAGTAGTTAGTGTTGCTAGTACTAATGTTACTACTGCTTATGTTTATCAGTACTGCTGGTACAAAAGTTTATGTTGCTGGATTACAATTGCTAGAAGAATTACTACCGTCAGAAGGATAAAGACGAGTAAAGAGATAAGGATTGTCTGGAGAACAAGAATACTTACAGAGATAAGTATTGAGTTATTTTTGTAAAAGATATGTATAATGTATTTGTTTAAGAGATTACGTTTTCTTTTAGAAAAGATCATGATATCTTAGGAAAGTATTGTAAGCCTTGTAGGACTCCTTGGTCTATAAAAGAAGGCCCTAGGGACATTAGTTCATATATAAGTTTTCATAGTTGTGAAGTCGATTAAAAAGCTTCAAGGTTGTAAACCCTAGTACTAGAGAAGAGTACTCGTATTATTGATCTAATAATATTAGAGCATTTGGTTATATCTTTATTCATTCACAATTAATGTTTTATTCATAATACTTCTAGATATTAAGCTGTAGATTCCGCATACACTTTAGTATACATACAAAGTTTCTACAACAAGTTATTTTGGATTTATCCAAGGTAATTTAACCTTAGACAAGCTAAGGAATCGATCAAGGATTGGGATCAACACTTCTTATCTTTTTTCTTAGGATTGCTTCATAAACAGGCCCCTAGGTACTAAATTGTAAGTCCTTCCTTTTATTTTTCCAAATCGGGTTCCTGATAGGGAGTCATTAAACCTATGATTGTCAACAAGCCCTTTTATTAGTTTCTCATTGATCCTATGCTTCAGGTAATATTATACGGGTTGAGAGCTGGGTGCCTCGGAATTCTCTTCCTTTTCAGCTTTTCTGACTGGTTCTTTCTTGATCCTATTTTTAGCTTCATTTTATGGCTTTCCCGTTTCTGTTCTGCTAGGTTTTTCAATGTCGTCGCCGGTTTCGTCGTTCCTCTCTTCCTCCCCTCTGGCGAGAGAGATAGAATTCACATTTTGGTGACGAGAGATTTGGCCTCTTCTCTGATTAGTACTTTTTTAGGAGCCCTACTGGTTGTGAGTTCTTTAAAAATCCTGAAAATTTCTGCCATATTATCATTAATCTCCTCTCGCTGTTTAAAAATGGCATTCTCAAATCTTTCCATCCTTTCGGTGTATGCTGCCATGTAGTCCCATACTCGAGCTTTGAAAGTAGTTCCTAATGCCTGGGGCTGAGGGATTGGGCCAGTACGTTCGCGAAAAGTGAAAGGGCTCTGCTTTGGTGATTCATTCTGGTTTCGCGGGTGGGGGTTTGAGTAGACTGCTTCGGCATAAGCTTGAGGGACGTGTGTTGAGCTTGGTCTAGGCGTCGATCACGATCCCTTTAGTAAGAAATTAATCTAGTCTTCGAGCTCAAGCAGTCTTCGGTCAGGCATTTTTGAAGTGTGTTAAGGTGTAGAAATAGCTTTGACCGGTTTGACGAATTCTTTTGCGTCATTCCAGCCCTCATGGTCGTAGAGGGTGAGGTTCTCAATGATTTCCCAGATTCGTCAGGGTTCTTATTGCGGATTTTTCCGCCAGCTGCGCGGTCAATCTCCCACTTAAGATGAAACAAGACATGATCATAAATAATCTGAATTTGAAGCCAACGATCGATGCCATGATGAGGGACATTTTGTAGTAAGTCCTTGAAACGAGTCTATGCTTCAGATAGAGATTCTCCTTGATGTTGTTGGAACATCAGGATATCGTTGCGGAGTCTCATAGTTCTTCCCAGTGGAAAGAATTAAGCAAGGAAACGAGTAGTAAGATCCTCCCATGTGGTGATGGATCCTGCTAGAAGACGTACAAGCTAGTTGCTAGCTTGATCGCGAAGGGAAAATTGAAATAAACGCAAGCGCGTTCTTTCCCTGTTTTCACCGTCAAGGTCAAGTGAGTCTACAAGTTTTAAGAAATCCTTGAGGTGTTGGTTTGGATCCTCGGACCCCTAAGTTCCGGTGAATGAGCAATCGTTTTGACACCAACCTGATGGTGTAGAGCAAAGATTGTACCACATAGTATCCCCTAACGGCCTGAGCTCAATGGTATTCCTATAGCCCTCATGTCTAGGTTTGGAGTAATCTCCAAGAGTACGGATAGGATTCGCGTCTCCCATGGTGGTTGACGAGAATGGATTACGAAACAATTAACACAAAGAAAAGATAAACTACAAGAAAGCTAATATATAGAATTATAATCTCACTTAAAAGGATTCAAGTGAGTAGAACTAAGTTAAAACAATGAGTCGAAACCTAACTATTCCTTGGTAGTCTGGCGCCAAAAGAACTGGATGTAGATGGTATACGAATATGTTCATAGGAAGTTTTACAAACCCCCTAGGTAGTGTACCTATTCGTTGCAGTGTAAGTAAGGCAAGACTCGGTGGTTGTTATTCATTCCTCATAGAAGAGAATAGGTTGGGAAGGCTTGATCACGGTCTAACAGAATTCTAGAGGTTGAGAGAAGATTATTTTTGTGTTTTTATATTTTATGAAAGCAGGTAAATCTATGGTTTGAGAGGTTGGTTTGTTTAACTAAAAGTTATCTCCAAAGTTACCCACTAATATCCTAAAAACAGATTTATATTTATATAGATGTCGACGCGACGGTGTCGCTTTGTAATCCAGACGCTGTCGCCATGTAGATGATTCTAGATCCTTTTTAAGTCGGCCACGTGCTGACGCCGTCGCCAAATTCCTGACGCAGTCACGAGATAGATTACGAAAGCGTCGCTTTATGCTTGCGACGCCGTCTCCAGTCACTATTTGCATAAATCTTCAAGAGATTTGGTGTAGGTCTGTAATCTTGTCTATTTCTTCTCCAAATGAACCCAAGTCACGTGTATTTCCTCCAAAAGTCATTCAAGTGCTAAAAACCTGAAAACAATCATTTAAACACGTAATCTGGGCAAATTTGCATGATTTAGGGGGTTAATTAACCCCTAAATAGTGTATAAAATGACACCTCATCAGAACCTCACATGTTTATTCCCCTCGCATGTATACAAGTGATGCGAGGGTCTAGATTCACAAACCACAAACATTACAACTTTCAGCTACAAATAATCATCTAACATTTACAATGTTACAGAGAAGACCATGTACTAATGATTTACATTTTTTGTGCTTTAACATTGATTGTATTGAGTTAAATGTATGTTAGAAGGAAAAAGCTAAAGTGATGCAAAGATCAACCTTTTGCTCTAAAAAAATATTTAATAGCCATTTTTACATGTATTTTATACACACCTAAATCCTAATCCTTGATACTCTCTTCTTAAAATATCAAAAGTAAGTGATACATTATCGTCTTACGCTTGAAAACGCCGAATCTATGATGAAACCTCTATAGTTTCACGGCACCTACGTTTCGCCACTTTATTGATATGTGTATTTATGATAGTAAACATAAACATAAAAGTATATAAGTAAATATTTCACTCAGATGTTATCACTGATCGAGTGTCGTCTTAGACTCTTAGTTTTAACATTAGACACTTCAAGAAGGTTGAAGATCACTTTCACATATATTCTTCCATAATTATGCGTCACTAACAACTAGAATACTTGGAATATGAGGACTAGGTTTAAGGCAGCGATATCCATTGAATGTCTCATTGGCTCATTAGTCTCTCTAACACAAGAATTATTATGCTTTTCTTTACCCTACTCCCAATAGTCACATCATGACCCCTCTATCTTAGCGCCACATCCATTATTACCTGCCTACCCACTCTCTTTCCACTTTTCACCCCTAAATAGTCCGACACCATCCCCCCTTTAAGGAAAATACCCAACTTTTTATACAAACATACCTCACAAAATATTCAAACACACTCACAACCTAAATATTTCAATAATAAAAACATTGGAGATGTGACCCACTTTCACAATAATCAATCAAGGAGCCACTTACCCAAATTATCTCTCTTATGTTATGTGACCGTGACCTCTGAGTTTGCACCCAATGGCTGTAATGGTAGTGAAGTGTCTTAATTGTGAGTTTTGCTCTCATTGAGACAGCCTTTAAAGTAGCTTAAATTTTTGTCCGAAGCCTTTAAATTCCATTAGTACTCAGTAATGACAAAAGAGCAATAACACAGAACACCGCAAGTGCACAGTAAATTACACAAAGCGTAGCACACAATTACAAATACTCGAATTAGTGAAAGAAGTACTCCCAATACTAACCGCATCCTAAAATAAGTATTTAGTTTTACCTTTTAGAGTTTTTTTTGTTCAACTTTGACCTAAAACACTTTTATATGTATATACTAGCCTCAAAGCCCGCCCAATGGACAGCTAGCTCAAAGGATTCTTAAAAAGATAAAAAAAAAGTAGGAAAATGCTTGATGCAATAAAGTCAAACGAATATAATGTTAAAACAAAAAATAAGATCATCTTCTTAATAATCGTAAAAAAGTACATATAGTTTATTGTAGAGAAGAAGAGAATAAATAAAAACAAACTTAAAATTTATGAAGATTCATTTTATGAACACTTTTAGACATTTCTTATATTTTACCCTTGGAACGGATACATAAAGTTGTGCATGTGTAAAAAAGGATATTTCTAAATAGTGTCACCTTAGACACAATCTAACCTTGACTTTTGTTTAATGTGAAAAAACGGCTGCAGCGTTGTTTTGTTTTAAATATTATGAAGCAACCTGTTGAAAAGGTAGGGCTTTACTTGGTTAAAGTTTATGTGGCGGTGGGTTGAAACCCTCATAAACCATGGTTACTAAAAAAAATTACATCATTACTTTTTTATTCTTTTAAATTATAGTTGTAATGTCATAGTATTATTAAACCGAAGCAAACACATAATTTACCCATGTATTTTCTAGTGCCGGTGCCGTATTCTGCTCTTTTCTGACGTCTTTATGGGCTTCAATTGCTGCATAACCCCATATAACGGATACAGATTTGAATAAATGTAATAAAGAATCTTGTCACAAAGAATACTAAAATATAATTATTGAATTAAAAAACTTAAATGTGAAAGATTATAAAAGAACAAAATATAGTAAACCTTTACATTTAAAGCGTATAAATAACTTCATTGTAAACACACTTTGGTAGCGCGTTACCGTAGCTTCCCTCTTTGTCGCCGAAAAAACCTTCAATATTTTTCTTGCTCTTCACTCTTGAAATGAGCACATATAGCTTTATGTGGGAGAAAACTTGTATAAACTTTGTTGATGACCGTCGCCCGACACATTAGCACTAAATCATTACAAAAGTATGAAACAACAAAAATTATCACCGAATGGTGCAATAGATATGAAAACTTTTTCATAGAGCATACAAAAACTTTTTTAAAGCTCCTTCAATTCATTTTTATGTATTGACATTAGAACACAATAGCCCGACTTTATGAGTATGACTTAGCTAAACCATTAATAGACTACCTTCAACGCCAGCTAACCCTACATTGTTTTTTTTAAAATGGCTTCATGTTAAGTGTGTGGATTTTCCTAAATATGTTTACAGTCACATACTTACCCTACAACAAAATATTAATAGTATAGCAAGAAACATGTAATCAAGATGCACAACATAATTTTCAAGCTTGTATTTCAAAAAAATTATATACCTGGTGACCATGCTAATGTATGATCCACCATCTTGTTGCGGACTACTGCCTTGACCCATCAGTGGATTACCATACTCACCTTGCTAATACCCGCAACTCCGTGATTATATTCCTACATCCTGAATTCTGCGGGTTTGCAACACCAATTCTTTCCAAGAGATTACCAATCCCAAGTTATTCTTACTACAATGACGGATATAAATTCGAAATACATGTAGTGATCTATTACATAATGTAGTGATAAATTATTCTTAATAATGATAATGGAATATGTCTACATTTGTCTTGTCTCCAAGACTCATATACGCTAAAGAACATATCTTCTTCACAAATTGCATTATCTATCGAACTAATGTTGCTCATACTTTTACCATAAACGACAGTAAAATATGTCTTCATTTTGTCTTAGCCACACATTAAGTATAATAGTGACTTAAGCATTTAATAGAATAAAGACATAAGAGATAAGAACGCACTTGCTTAGTCTTTTAACACTATAAACAGTTTAAAGCTATATCATTTCTTTTGGGAGATTGAGATCAGCAGATTCGTAAGTCGGCCAAAAGCCCATAGTCGGTACATTAACGGTCAGGTTAATTCCAGGTTTAGTTTTAATGTTATTTGCTATGTACTGTGCAACTTGAACAAAGGATACAATATGCAAGTATGTATATTATAAAAATATAGAGATCAGACTTAAAGTTTTGGTACAACAAGGTTTTTAACCCGCGCTTCGCTGCGGAGCGCGGGTTTAAGTCTATAAAGACAAAAGCAAAGCTAACAGTTAGTACACGCGGTTGCGGCATCTATGGATTGAACTATTTACGTGCCGCAGAGCGCGAGAGACTAACTCGAAACGGACCGATTACGTTAAGGACAATTTCTATAAATTGTTGATGAAGAAGTATTAGGCTCAGGTGTATAGAAATAAATAATAAACAATAGACGGCCTTTAAATAAACTCAGATCCACATCTATTCGTTCACATGTGCTTTTTATATTACTCCAGCCCAAAATGCTATGCTGATCTCCCTTTGTAATCACCCAGCCTGCAATTTAAAAAGTAAATTTCATTATAAAGAATCATTGTTACGTAATACGACACTCAATTGATTAAAAAATAAAATACATCGCAAGTAGCATCTGTATCGTACTGTCATAAACTTCAATGCAAGGAGAAGAATCTTATTGTGGCGATTCTTGATGTTTGAACTTATTTTTTATTTCTAGTTATCCCATATCATTTATCAATAATTACTATAACGCGCACTGCCAAACAACAACTTCAACTTTAGGATGTAATTATCGTATCACAACCTCCTTTACCTTGCCATTGTGCTCTTTGAGTTCAGCCAGATCAGCAAATATTAGATATTCATTTAGTCTTTACTGCCCTAAACTACAATCCAACTACTAATAAATGGTTCAGGATCCCAAAGCTTAGTGCAAGTCCTCTTTTTAACAATTTATACACTATAACTAAAAGGATGTCTTTCAAATATAATGTTTATATGATATGGACTAACAATAAGACACTATTTAAAACCAAATATGTGATGTGTAGTGGAGTTGTACCTGTTGGATACTCACTAAAACAATATTCATCTTCTTAGTTCCACCAAATAGATTGGGCGTCACAGGCGCAATCAAAGTGTCTAAGTGCTTCTTCGTTTAGTGAACCCAGAATCCAACCTTTGAGAAGGATTCGTTCGACTCCTCCAAGTTTATATTACTACTACAACACACGCAAAACAAAAAAAAGAGTTTTGTTTTTCAACATAACGTATAAATAGCTGTAATGCAACAAATCAGAAACATCCCAGACCTTGACTTTTAACGCCGCTTACCCTCGCTTTCTGAGGTCATTTTCTGTTGTCAATCGTAGCATAAGGTTATAACTTATACCTTTTTGAGCACTTGACAGCTATTATTCTCCTCTCGGCGACAACCGTTCGCTTATCCCTCTCTTCATCTTGTGCTTGTTTTAGTTTATCCTGCAATTACAAAAAAAAATGAACATGATGTAATATGTGGAATATAGAATGATAAGCTCAGATATTGTTGGACAGTGATACGAAAGCCAATATATATTATTGATAACCCACAATAAGTGCATTATAATGACATTAAAATACGCGGTTACAGATAAAAAGATGGAATACATCAAGTGTTCTCAAGAGTGAAATAGATCATATCATTTAATGAAATGCAGTCTTTCTCTGAGGATTTCATATTTGTTTTCATGTTAAATAGCTCTACTAAAGAATTTAGTACTGAAACATTATTATAATAGCATTATTCCATGTGTTGTTTGTTGTTAATTAACTAATTTGTCCATTGCGACTTTTTTTACATATTAACTTTATCCTGCTTTCATCCAGCATGCAACAACGTTCTGTTGCTTTTCACAATACAAAGCACTAAACCTGCCTATGGAGCACATACAAAACATGATAGCTGAATACTTTCAATTTTTAAATTTAGTGTCAATTTACGATTGAGTTAGACATGTCTTTAATACTTCATAATACTTTCAAATAGCACTTTAATCCATAAATGGTAGTTAACGTTTCTTAGTATAGCTTAAATTGTTATTCAAGATGTCTTGGTTAGAAAAGTCCTAAATACTTGTATATACATATAGTAAAGATTCTGGAGTCTAACCTTGTTCTAAATAGCATAAAGATGCTTTTAAGCCCAAGACAGGACAACAACCACTTTTAATAAGCAGTTTAGACACATATGTAAATCACGCCAAATTTAAAAGAAAACATGATTGGATAATTATCATAATCCAACCAAAAAAATCTACTTACATAGGTGGAAGAGCTCTGGTAACATGAAGTCCTAAGTGAGTCATCATAGGAACCTACAGCTCACATGTCCGCTCAATGCAGTCCATCATTCAGTTCTCTCTATCTCTTCTTGCCCTTTCTCCTCTAGGTTGTGGTAGTAGTGGTGGTGTGGGCTGGTACACGCGGAATAGCTCTCTTCTGAATTTGTGGCTCTGGTCAGAGTGGAGCCGTGGGCAAATATGGTCCTGGCACCACACATCAAGATAATTCACAAAATGAGACATTCAGTCAACAGGGAAACGCTAACATGAATAGGAGTCAATCTTACCTCAAACGATTCCGCGTTATAAAAAACCGTTCAATGCACTTAGCCATTATGATAAGCTATCCGAACACCACTTAAAAGCTGGTAAAAACATAATACAAAGCTGTTAAAAGCAAGAAAAAACACATAGAGATTAGTTATCACACGTGCAATAGTAACCGTATGCTGGATCTAAAGTAAGTATTAACTATTAATCGTGTCACTCCAAGAACTACTGCTGCAATTACTCACTCCTAATGTTGTCCACAAATAGCGTTATAGTCATTATTCCAACCTAGTTAGGTTCAGCTTGGCTAACATAAAAAAAAACATCTAAACGTGTGAGAGTGACAAAACTCCTCGTTCCAATGTCCTAAAGTCCATGTATAAATTTAGAATCAAATCCCGAATGTCGTCTATCTATAAACAAATGTGACAAAACATTCACAAACGGTAAAAAACTTTTCACTTGTTTTTTTATTTCACTCTTACCGCATTTCACACTTACCGCATTTCACATTTCCATACTTCTACTTCTAATCCATATTATACTCACCTTAATTCCAACTTAAAAACGTTTATTATCACAATCATGCAACACCAATAGAATAAACACTATGCCTATATAAAATCAACATTCCGACCCTTAATCATATTGAGCACGCACGCCCACACACACCCTTTACTACAAAAACTACGCCTCAACCTCGTTTATATCAGATACAATTCAAAGTCATTTAACCAACATCCTTAATATCTTTATCAAGGTATTTGTTTAAGCTTATTTAGCGTATCGGCTTATTGAGCTTTTGAAAAGCTAATAAGCTCACAATTTTAGGCTTATGAGCTTATCTCGATTATAGGTTATCAAAGTTCATAAGATCAAACTGATAAGCTCATAAGCCCAAAATTGTGAGCTTATTAGCTTTTCAAAAGTTTAATAAGCTCATAAGTTGGCCAAATAAGGTTAAACAAACACCCCTTATGTAGATTGAATATCAACTACCACATTAACAGTTCCTATTATGCCCGGAAAAAGAAATAAGCCAACTGCTAATGAATTCTTGAGCAAGACCAAATGAAAACAGAAGTTATTACCTACCGTTTTCAATAAAAAGGATAAAATCATTCCACTTTAACCATTAACCTTCTTCTTCCCCCTCCTCCACCACCACCGCAGCCGCAACTACAAAAAAACCCAATTAACAATTAAAACACATCATACAATTAAAAAAAGTAAGCTTATGAGTATTACCCTAATTAAATAATGTAATATTGTAAAAATGGCACATGACTATCACAGTTTCTCCGGTATTGATGATATTTCATTCAGATTGCTTCTGCTTCTATTTTTTATGTCGGGAGGCGAACCATGTTACCATTGATACTCAAGAACGCTAGGGAGCAATGACTTCTGGAAGAATTTTAAAACACAAACATCAAACAACAAAAATATCTTGACCTGCGTTAACCAAACAAAAAAATAACAATTAGCAATCAATATATCTTACACACCACAAAATCAAATTTTTTTGATCTTTTATAAAAAAGTTGAAAGGGTATTAATTTAAAGTCAAATAATTAAGCCTGAATTAATCTCTGATCATAAAATAATTAAGCCCCAATTCATTAAAAAGTTAAAAAAAAAGATATAATCAGACTTACATCAATTCAGAAGATAGAGGCACACATAAGCATAGGATGTAAGGGATGGGTTTTTTCTTCCTCGTTCTGCTTATGTATCTACTCGCATTCTCATTTCTTATCTGATGATGTTAATCAATGTTAATCAATGTTTGCATATAAATTTGTCTAGCATACTTGAAAAGGGTTTCAGCGATTCTTTCAGGCTTAAGAAACACAAACTTTCTCTTAGTCCTTTAACTTTAGTCTACTCAACGTTTACTTCACTTTTCAAGATACAAAAAATTACAACACAGAAATCATTCTAATTTAATGGCCGTCCTACATTCTATTATCAACCGAAACTTATTTTTCCTACTTAAATATACTAAATAGCCGAAACTTAACTACAACTTCAAGTAATATCTCATTTATCTAAAAATGAAGTGCAAACAAAAACAAATCAATCTGTTATCTTTATACCATTTCATGATCATCACATATCACATTTTAATCTAAAAACTTGAAGTTCAACTGTATGGCAAAATGCCTCAAACAAACCAATCAATAAAGATTCAATCTTTTCAGCTAATTATCATATAATCAAAAGAATCCTAAAAGTGTTTCACCCCACATGAATAAAAATTCAAACTTTAAAAACTTATGATCAAGAAACATATATTCTCGTTTAAAAGTGAAAGTGAACAAACTAAAGCTAGCCATCATCAAAAGCAAGAACAAAACCCTAGATATAAAATGGTGTTTAACTATATAGTTAAATTGGAATTAGGAAGAGGATTCGGTTAATTACCTGTGACCAAGAAGCATGCATTAGATGATATCAAGACAAAATTTCTGAGATGCGTTTCTAGAGAGAGTTTGATAGTTGAATGTGGTGGATGGATCTGTGTATGTGTGTTTTATGTGTTAGAGATGGATCTGAGTTTTGAGAGAGAAAGAGACACGTATTTAGGGTACGTGGGAAACATAAGGAAACGGGTCGGGCGGGTATGGTGCATTAAAACACATTTAATGTTGCCTCGGGGCAACGATCTTACTGATTAATATATATGTATAATTACTGTTCCCTACATTGTTTTATGTAAAAACCAACCACCACACAATTCCTTCTAATTTTGTAAAGATACTCCTCTCATGCTTATGTTTTGTATTTTTTTTAAAGATCTGCCTACTTAAGGGCGGAAGGAGGGAGTGGTTAGCAGGTGCTAGGCCCCCTCTAATAATCCCAACTATCTTTAATATGATAAAGCCCAAATGCCAATATTCTAGAGTATTTGTATTGTCACTTTGTTAGCCACCCCTAAAGTCATTGACTAACATAAGAAAAGAAAAATAATACTGTATCAATTATTACATAGGGTCTATCTTTTATTACGTCTATGACTCTACGAGTTACTATACTATCCCTATCAAAATAAGTAATTGTTGAGGTTTCTGATTTTTTTATCCTTTGTTGTTTAGGGGGTGTTTGTTTCGGCTTATGAAGCATAAGTTCATTTAGGCATATATTTCATAAGCCTTAATTTTTTGGCTTATTTTGAGACTTGTGAGCTTATATAAATCTATTATGATATGATAAAGTTATATAAGCCCATAAGTCTCAAAATAAGCCAGAAAATCAGGGCTTATGAAATATAAGCCGAAATCAAATTTAATTTGGACTTATATTTCTTAAGCCCTAATTTTCTTGTTTATTTTGAGACTTGGGGGATTATGTAAGTTTATTATGATATAATAAAATGTAAGTCTATTATGATATAATAAAATTATATAAGCCCACGTCTCAAAATAAGCCACAAAATTGGGGCTTATGAAATATAACCCCAAATGGGCTTATGTTTCATAAGCCAAAACAAACACCCCCAATATTTTGATGCATATGTGTATTTTTAATACATTTTATGTAGTTATACCACAGTTTAAAGAAAACCAAAGCAAATAAACAATTTACACAGTTATACCACAGTTGATGTTATAGGCGGCGTTATCCACCGTCATCTCAGCACATACCATATAACATCACGGTAACATAAATATCCTTCTAATATATTTTTAAAACATCACTATAACATAAACACCGTATGACGTGTTAACCACTGCTCCACGTTGGTTATTAATTTTGGCCCCCCTCAATGTAAAATCCTGGTTCTGCCCCTGTCTGTCTTCGAAAAAACTTTTTTATAAGAGATTGAATAAAAATAACGGTTATTTATGATTCATAAAAAGGTGATGTTAGTTATAACAGATTTACCTATAAAATTCAGCAAATAGATCTTTATCACTAATTAAAAAAGAAGCTTTACCACATGTAAACTTATTCTAAATATTTAAGCTATAACATCCTTGATTACCACAAAATTTTCATTTAATGCTAATAGTTACAATGGCGTTTATGCACACATTAAAAACTAATATGACAAATATAGGTGCTAATTACCAACCTAGAAGAAAACGGGTCATTGTAGTAGGTTACTTTTCATATCGAACAAATCAAACACCGAATTTTCAAAAACCACATTTATGTACTAAAACCTAAAGATTAGTTGGAAAAGGATCAAGAGAAGAGTCGTGGATGTGTTTGTTAGCTTTTGAAGGAATATAGTTCAAGATTATAGAATTTAGCTTGTTAGTCTATATTGTTAAAGCATGGTGTGTCTTGGAAGAGAGTGGTTTGTTACCCTAAGTCAGTGTAATAAATATAGTTCAAGATTATAGAATTTACCTTGTCAATCTATATGTTGGCAATGATGACCCTACTCTTTGAGAAACCTCTTATAGACGGTTCTTGTACACCCTTATTTCTACATGCCCATTTGAAAAATATTTATGTAACTAAAAGGATTGAAAAAGTTAACATATACAAAAGTAACAACAAAGTCAAAATTTTAAAGTTTATGTGTAGATATATTTATTCCGTAAATTAAATAGTAAATTATAAGACTTTTAAAAAAATTTAAATGTTCCCTCTCTCCCTCGACACCGTCCATGTAACTTTTTTTCTTGGCAATAAAACTAATACCTTCATGAGGTTGGTTATAAACTTGGTGTATTCTTGTGCTTTGGCAAATTGAATGACTAGTAAGAATTTATCTAAACAAACAAACCAATAGAAGTTTAAAATACAGTAAGCTATTAGAAAACATCAAATTAAAAAGATATGAACAATGAATTCTTACTTAAAAATAAGATTGAGAATTATGGTGTGTAATTTAACTTTTCTTCGTATAATGAATCTTCAAGGACCATTGCCTACCTGAGATTAAATAAAAATAACTGTTATCTGTGACATATGTAATTCATATAGAAATAGTACGTGTTGCAAACTTGTTTCATTATTCATTTATAGTAATTAATATGTATGGATTCATATGGTGAAAGAAGTACTTATAGTAGAAGATGGTAATTTAACTTTGTATGAGTTCATATGGTGAAAGACGTACCTCTTTTACCATATGAATCCATTAATCTTTTACCATTGCACCTCTTCATCATCTTCTTCTCCTATCTTAAAAATAAAAAGTAGTTTCTTCACACCACCGTGTCCTACATCAAAGACAGAAAAATATATATTAAAAAGATTTGATATTTCTTAGACTGTAAATTAGGTCCTAATCACAAACTCCTAAAGCTTTTGTAATTGATCAAATGGGCCTTTTTACTTATTTGACACAAATAATCCAAAAACAGTTTCACCAAGCCCTCAAACTCAGTTATTGATATTTTAAGACGTAACAAAACTCAACCTTACAACCACGTGTGTCGCTTTTAATCAATTAGCTGCAACACAACTTCAAAATTTTCAATTTAAATTATAACTCATCAATATAAAATTTACCTTTTTTCCATCAATGGACTATTGAGCTCTAATAAATTTTCAATTTGACATGAGAAAAAAACCTAAATCAAAATCAACAATCCAGTATTAACATGTTTTCCAATAATGATTTGTAATTAAAAAAATACAATATGTAACTGAGCCAAAATTCTTACATTCAATTATGCGTTTGATTTTTGATCATACATAAACTATGAACATTAAAGATTTATAACCATAACAACGATCCGGAGGTCGAGAAGGATAAAACAAATAAGTAGCCATATTATTAAGGTGAGAGAAAAGGGAAAGATGTGTGTGTGATAGGAGGAGAGAAACACATACACACACCTTGTGAGATGTTACAAAATAAATCCTCACCCCTCCATGGAAGTATGATGGGGGTATATATAGTCATATGTGTCGCCTAACTATGCTAACATGACATTTCTAGTTCTTATCTGACACGACTATATTAAACTAATGTAATTCTGTATAAGTCGACATATTTTAAGGCTAACAATCCTTCCCCAATATGTGGACATACGGAATTACTTATACTGTTCCTAACAAGTACAATTAAAATAAAATAAAGTCTTTCAAAGCACTTCCAAATCTGAAGATGTCTTATGAGTTCTCCTAGTCTTGAAACTTGTACTCCAGCTTGGATCTTCATTGTCTTTAATTGTTCTGGAACCATTGTAGTATGCATGAGTTGGATTAACTTCCCCCAATCCATGCAGCATGTCTTGAAAAGCTTTCTTCATAAACTCTTTTTAGGCAAAGTTTCTGAATCAACTTCCCCCCAAGTCAACATCCCTATCTTGAGTAGATTCTAAAACTTTGATGTAGCTTAAACAATCTTCTATTTGTCATTAACGTGTACACTGAAATTTTGTTAAAGCAAGACCACACCAAATACTACTGCTACTTGTCATTTGGTCTTGGTGAATATTCGTTTGGGGTACATGCAAGAAATCAGCAACAATTCTTCTCACGTATGTAAAATACTTCACTAACCATACTAAGTAAAGTAGTATACACTACTTGCCCCTGAAAGTTGAATAAAGTACACGTTGCACGAATCTTCCAAACCAATAGTTTATATGCCTATAGCCCTTCTTTGTTGACCCGAAAAACCACACCATGTACACGATTTTCCCCTATGATGGTCGCAAACTCTCGGAAGCATCATTGTCTTGTACGTCTATATGCTCAAGAAGTTTTTATCATAAGCACAAATCTTGAAAAGTTATGAATGTCGTTGAAGAACTTTGAAAATTTTGCTTAGATTGTGAAGTACCATTGTCGTTGAATAACACAATAATATCCCGTGAGAATTGCTGATTACATCTCAACCTTTAAACTCTCTGGCCAACTTACCAACCTCGTATTTTGTCGGCTATTGTTGTGACCACATGGTGAAGTAAACTCAATATACCAAACTTGAAACTGAAGTAAAATCCCCCAAATTTGTTACTTAAGCTTGCACTGTTGTTGATTAAAGAACGGTGCAAGATTAAATCTTTAAGTACCTTATACCCAACATCAAAAGTATAAGACGTACAACACCTCTTGAAATTATCCACATCGGCATCTGCGTGTGACATTGAGTACTACAATGTAACTCCTTTAAGTGATAGTTAACCAGGTCTTCAACCAACCACCCCGACTGCTGGAAACTAGATAATTTAATTCTCAATCATAAGATGTATATGTTCAAGCATGTCATCAATCGATTGAGGGGTTTTAAGAAAAGGGGTAGAAAGTAGAAGAAAGTCTCGATGATGAAATAAGTAGATGCCTTCGTGAAACACACATCAATCTCAAATAATGGATACTAAATCAACTTCGTGATCACTTGTCATTTAGATTCCAATCTGTAGCCGTTTGTCATTTGAGTGAATCTTTAATAGGATCGTTTTAGCATTAAGTGTTGTGTTTGCTTTGGTGTTGTTTTGATTTTCTTGAAACATGAATCAAATATGCCTTGAACCGAAAATGCCTTATTTCGCAGGATTTACCGAAAATAGAGAACCAAAAATGACTAACTACCAAAAATGAAGAACCGAAAATGACTAATTACCGAAATTGGAATACCAAAAATGTCATATTTCGCACAAAATGTGATATTTTGCACACTTGTTCTTAAACATATTTCGCATCCTTAATCATGAACATATTTCGCACACTTAATAAAATTTTGTCACAGTCTTGTTCTTGATTATGTAATATTTCGCAAGAAGGTAACACATGTAACATTCACATGACATATTTCGCAAGAATATGTTATAACATATTCCGCACAACCTAAATCGCACATTTCAAACATATTTCACAGGCTTCTTAACATGTTCTTCAGGCTTCATCAAAGCAACATATTTCGCACCATTCAAAACCAAACCCAGAAAAAGCTCTTCAAATAAGTTGTTTAAGAATGAAATAAGCCACGAAATAGATAGTAATAAGCATACAAATGGACATTTTCATCAAAAGCTCCATGCTTTTTGATATACAACCGAAAACCAAACACCCCTAATTTTAAGCCACGACTCAAAAGCTTTAAATAAGCTTTGTAATCTATTTGTTTGCCGAAAAAGGTATTAAAATCATGGAACAAGAAGCTAGAAACATGAAAAGAGAGAAAGTTTCAAGCTTTTGTACTAAATAAGTAAAAACCAAACCTTGCCATGGGCTTATTGCTTATAAATAAGCCACGAACAACCACAAATAAGCAAACCACAAACACAAAACACTCCTAGGCTCTGCTACCAATTGTTAACGTTAAAGATTCATAACCATAACAACGATCCGGAGGTCATGGAAGATAAAACAAATAAGTAGCCATATTATTAAGATGAGATAAAAGGGAAAGATATGTGTGATAGGAGGAGAGAAACACACACACACACCTTGTGAGATGTTACAAAATAAATCCTCACCCCTCCATGGAAGTATAAAGGGGGTGTATATAGTCCTATGTGTCACCTAACTATGCTAACATGATGTTTCTAGTTCTTATACGACACGACTATATTAAACTAATGTAGTTCTGTATAAGTCGACATATTTTAAGGCTAACATAAACCCTAACTTGATTTATTCACATAACCATGTTGGGGTGTGAGATCACATTTCCTCGACATGATTCTCCAAACAAATTCTTTAATTGCAATCCTAATTGGTGATTTATTGAGGATAAAAATTGTTTTTTTCTAGATTAATCCATCATTAATCGTTTAATTTTGAAGGTTGTTTATTAGGGTTTCAAACTGAATATTAGGAGGATTTTTGTTAGGGAACCTGTAGGTTCCCGATTAACACTTCACTTCATAACCCAAACCACGAATCAAAGAAACTAGATAGAGAGAGAGACGAAAATGAGAGAGAGATGAGAGAGAATAAGAAAAAAGATATTATGAAAAATTAAGAATTAGATATTGTATAAATGCCGATAAAATTAGATTATTTTCTAAAAGAAAATATCTTTATAATTTAGATATTTTTAGAAAAATATCTAAATAGATAATATAAACCCCTACCCATTTTATGTGCACGCGCTCGGGATATTAACTAGACCCCAATTGGGGCTCAGGTTTTGCTTGGATTAAACCATAACTTATACAATATTAGATTAACTATGAGACCGATTCCCGATACTGTCCTATTACAACATTAACTAAGTAAGCGACCGAGAGCTCCATCGTAGGAGATAGAGTGCCCGAGTTCCTTGTTCGGATCTCAATAAATTGAGGTCTAATCAATCTCCCGAAGTGAGGTCTTGAACACTAGGAACGAGTTCCTTTATTATCTCAATAAAATTGAGGCTTAACATCTCCCGAGTGAGGTTCATTGGATGACAATCCTTCATGAGATAGTTGAGATTGCTTTTGTCGTTTAAGCTCGAGTGTTTTAGGTCTTTGTCTTAGTTATATGTTGTAGGCGTGGTCCGTCATGCTTGCGATCTTGACTTTGTAGCCTTGTCATTGTCTTTAGTGTCTTTCGCCATCTTGTCGTCTTGTGTCTTGACCAAATGCTACTTACTTTTGAATTATCTTGAAAGAAAAACTTTAAATCAGAGTTAGCAGTCTTTGTCTTTAATCTTGTGCTTTTCTAGATTGTATGTCCTTGTAGATTGAGCATTTGATTATGATTGAGGTTTGCCGTCACCACGTTTGACATGCAGGTTTACGTTTGTGATAACGAGGAAAATTGATTTTAAAAATCAATCGACGTGTTCAATCGTTAAAGAGTTTGTGTAAACACAACTGAGAGTGTCTTGTTTTTATTAAAAAATTCATCAACCGTTCCAATTCATTTACTGGACCAAATCAGATAATCCAGTTTGTCACAGTTTGATTCTTATAGAATATCCACAGTACCTACCGCAGTGCTGTTTGATGAGTGACAACTAGAAAGGATTTCCATTCGTCTTGTGAATACTAAAGAGTCACTCTGAATGTTCTGGCAAATATCACAAATTATATTGATGTTTAGGACTTCTGATAACAGCTTGTGACTTGATTGCATGTTCAACATTGTTTGAAATGGAATGTGTCCTAATGGATTTGATGATATCTTGGCTTAGACTCGATAGTGCTTTATGGTTTTTAGTATCGAAGGCTGGAGCAGAATGCACCTTTTCAATATCAACAATCTCGGAATGAGAAAGTTAATAGATAACGTGTGTATCTCCGTGACAATGAGACAAGTATCTGTTGAGAGGAAACACGAATGGCTGAGAATGAGTTACCATTGCATCCTGGGTCCATGATGTCGTTTTCAATGTCTGCAATCAAATGTGATTACTGACAGCATATGTATTGAACCAGATTTATGCCTTAAGTTGTGTGGAGGGCTTCTTTGTTTTCCCCTTTTTCAATACATTTTCTTTTTAATTCTTCAAACGTATTCAATGCTTACCAGACGTCATTACTTAACTAACTTGTTGTGATTGTTCCGGGTTTAACTCAATTCTTAGGCGGCATTTTCCATATTCATTCATCTCCTATCATACTTAAGGAACTGACTATTCTAACTTTGGTTTATCCTTGTGTAGATCTCCGGTTCAGGTTGGATCATAGGATTGTTACCTACCTAACAACCTTTGACTTCAGAATCGTCAGTGCAATTAAGATGTCTGTTTGGGTATAAGATCGAACCATAAACTTTTCAGGAACATGAGTCGAGTAGATCATATTTTAAATACATTTTCTCTTATTTTTAAATAAAAAACTTAGTTTTTGTGATAATACCTTGTGATTAAATATATGCTTGAAAATTCTGTGGGAGAATAATATTATCAGCATGAATGGCTTTGGAACATTTTGATTACTGTTTTGTACTACATAAGAGTGGTCGTTGAGATTTATTCCAGAACATTAATACGTTGTTTTTCGAAAGCTCCCCCATCAATAATAGGACAATTGAAAATTGTTGTTTTTTGAAAATCCTTGTGAGGGTGGAGTGTTTGAACATACAATTTTAGAAAGAATTATGAATTGTCATCGAGAATTTCTTGAAATAATTGTGTTCAAACTTTTTGAAAAACCAGATCGTTAGAGGACTTTCATCTTCTAACTTAAGGGTAAGGCACTGAAAAGTACACTATCCTTTTTCTTGAGCTAAAAACAATGATGTCTTGTAAGAACAGTCAAGACGCCAGGAAGGGGGAGGGAAAGGGGAGGAGGGAAGGGGTGAAAGTTATTTTCTCGTTAGTGTGAGGGATATGTTTTAAATACCTTCCTTTATTTGAAGTCCGTGTTATGTTACTGACATTTGACATAAGCATCTAGAAAAATTAGAAATGACATGTTTTTTGTAAACTATTTGCAAATGTCTCGCTAGAAACTTCATTAAACACCACCCGTGTCAATGTTAATCGACATTTCTAAGCACATAAATGTTATCGATTCCAAGAGACATGTCGAGAAGATTCTCTTTGGAAATTTTCTGTTTTTCTGCTTTTGTATTTTCTTTTTTGAAGTTTTATATTTTTGTATTTTGCTTTTTTCAAAAATATGTACATGTTGATGTTGTTGATGATATAAAGCAGTCTCATTTGTAGAACTCAAAGTTCGCTGGAGTCAAACATACTCCCATACCAATCCTATTTCTGACAAGATATTAAACCGTTCCGCAGAAGGGCTTTCGTAAAACATGTCAGCTAATTGGTATTCTGTTCTGACAAAATATTATGCAATTAGACCATTTTCAACCTGTTCCTTTATGAATATAGATACACGAGTATGGATGTGCTTTGTCCCGCGAATGTTATACTGTGTTGCATGAGATTCGCTATGGTTGATTGAGAGTCGATAGTTATACAACGGTATTGTTGTAGTGGATGCCTTAAATCTTGAAGCTGTGTCCTCATCGCACATTACTTGAGCACACTTGCAGAGAACGCCACGTAACTCTGCTCTGATGTAGACCATTGCAGGCAGTGTTGTTTATTTAACATCCAAGCTTAAAAGTTTATCACCAAGGGAACTGTATCCCGCCAGAAGGGGCAATTTTAGCCGTAATGTATCAGGCATACCGGCTCAATGGATCAGCGTCTGAAAATGCTCGTTGGTCAAAAGCCTGATCTTGGGATACCAGTGTCCATGTTAATGGTACCCTTTAGGTATTTAAAGATTCTTTTAACCTCCTTGAGGTGCTTTTGTGTTGGACGTGCTTGATAACGTACACAATAGCATACTCCTTGCACTAAGTCCGACAGTTTATGTATTGACCCGATTTCTGCCTAAGTGTATAGAAGGCTTATTTCTTTTCCTCCTTTATCATTACATTTCTTTTTCATTCTTCATCACATTCAGATCTTACCAAGACTTCATAACTAACACCTTGTGGGTTTATTCCAGTGCTAGCTCCATCTCAGTCGGCACTTTTCCCGATTCTCACTTTTTCTCCTTTTGTATCATACCTAAGGACTTCTACACTAAGGTGGTGTTTGTTTTTTTTAAAATACCTCTTAACAGCCTCTTAATATGTCTCGTTCAGACGCGGTCAGACATTTTGGTCATTCAGTGCGTTTGTTTTTTTATTTTCGTTCAGAG
>BQNB010065994.1:10000-12385 GCA_026074375.1 Tanacetum coccineum | reverse complement strand
GCCCAATAACCCCACCTAAACCTTATTGGGCCCAGACACACTCAATTGGGCCCAATACAAGCCCAAAAGCCCAACAAAAAACCCACAATCCTTTTTTATAAAACATAAGGACCAAAATGTAAATTTTAAAACTTTGTTTTATAATTAAAAATGAAAAAAATAAAACTTTAGGGGCCAAAAGTGCCATGTTTGAAAGATGTTTTTATAAAGAAACACAAGGGCTGAAATTGCAAATACCCTAACCTTCTTATTTCTTTTAGTAAATAAACAGCAGGGACTGAAATTGCAATTAACCAAAACTTTCTTTATTCTTTTAAGTTATAAAACGGAGGGACCTAAAGTGACACTTTCTAAACTTCTTTTATAACTAAATTTCGGCTAAAAAGAAATGAAAAGAGAAAGAAAGTGTGAGGGCCATTCTTGCCTCTTCCCCAAACTTCCCTTTTAAAATCCTGCAACCATAAAACTGTACATCCCGTACCCGCCAAAACCCAAACAGCCATTCCCCATGGTTTTCAAGCCCAAACCACCTCCCAAGTACTACCACAGCTCACCCTCACCACTTCCCACCTCCCCAATACCCCTATAACCCTCTCCCCTGCCAAAATCACACAACCCGAAGTCCCTTTCAATGGTGAGATGGAGTTCAAGGCATATGGAGGGTTAGGATTGATTGAAAGGCTTTGTACTCACACAGCTAACACAACCCAACAAAGAAAGGGCAAAGAGAGCTTGTATAAAAGGAAAGAGAACAAGCCGACAACACCACATCCTGTTTTTTTACCTTTCTTAGTTTAAATTTTACTTAAGTTTGCTTTAAATATTATTGTACTCAGTTTCTTTTTAAGTTTTTTGTATTACTTTCAGTTTCAATACAAGTTAAGAGTGTTTGAGAAAAATTGCTATTGTCGAAATTTCAAGTATAATTCAAGTGTTTAAATTCTGTTTAGATTAATTAAATATGTGTTAAAAGTTATTAAAGTTCACTTGTAATCACTTTTCTCACCCCTTATTTCACCAAAAATCAGTTAAAAAGCTATTTTATATATTTAAGGGGGTGTTTGGTTTAACCTGAAAATGGGTCATAATGGGTTTTGCATGGGTCAAGTGCACTCAGCCAACTTTGGCTGAGTGTGTAGGGTTTATTAAGCCTTCTTTTAACCACAATTTTTAGTTTAAAAATAAGTTTCTAAGTGGCTTTTGAATTCTGTCAAATTTTCAATAAGCTAAGTTGAGCTTAAGTGCTCAAGCTGCATAAGCAGCTTAAGCACATTGTTTCTGTGCTATTTGGTGTTGTTTCTAGCCACTTTAACCAAGCCCTTTTTCTGTCCCTTTTACTTTGACAAAATAAGTCAAAATTTTGGCTTTGCATTTTTTTAAGAACCCCCATTTTCAAGCCCCATATTCAGCAGGTTTAAGTTGTCCTTATTAGCTCAAATTCTGAATATAAGCTTATTAGTCACCCTTTTAAATCTGTTTGTGCTTGGATTTGGTTAATAAGCTCTTGAGAGCTTATTTGCATAAGCCCAAAAAGCCCCCTAGCCACTGCATTAATTTCCCCTGGTGCTGAGCACCATTTTCAGCCCCCTTTTTCTAGCTTATTTGATTCTAAGCCCTAGGTTCTTTTTGCTTTTTCATGTAGCTTATAGGTCCCACTCTTAGGTTTAGCAGCTTATTTAATTTAGATTGCTTATTAGATTAGCTTAATAGAGGCTTAAAGTAGCCCTTTTTCTTTTTATAAAACTGCCATTTTAGCTTAACAATAGAATAGCTTATTTTAGGGCTTATTATAGGTTACCTTAGCTTATTTAGGACTCCCCTAGCCTATTTATCTGTTCCCTATTAGTTGTAGCTTATTCTATGTTAGCCTTAAATCCCAAAAAAGCCTAAGAAAAATTAAGCCATAAGCGTATTTAGCTTCTTGCAGCCCCATTAAGCTCAACGTTTCTTGTTATTAGTTAATTTCAGCCACTAGCTTTTATAAAATAATGGATAAGCCAAGCCCTTTAAAACTTTCCTGTTTTAACTTTTAGCTAATAAGCACTTTGGACCCACTTTGCAATCGGGGTCCACCTCAGGGACCAATTGTGTAATTTTCTCTTTTGTAGTTACCTTTGTTAGTCCCTGTGGTTAGTTAGCCTGTTACCCGTTTGTCCTTGTGTCCTTTCACTGTTAGTCCCCAGCTAGTTTAACTTTAGTTAGTTTATGTAATTTAATTAATAGAAATTACGAGTTAAAAATTAATTAGTTTAATTACTTTTTATTTAAAAGTAAAATTTGGCCTTTTTTATATTTTAAGAAATTGTTAATTTTTTCTTTATTTAACTTGTATTAATTTTTTTTAGAATTTTTTTACACTTTTATTTTTTTTTGTCTTTTTTCTAT